>NMRB01001471.1:134276-154467 GCA_002633025.1 Notospermus geniculatus
TGGAGGCAAGAACTTTGCTTGGGGTCACAACTTTCCATTTTTGAGGCCACTTGAGCCAATATCAACAGAGGTTTTTCGATGCAACAGGCTATGGTTTACCTGCTTTTTTCATAGACCCACACGGCTGTTTACCAGAAAACACCGAGGCTTCAACTTCGACACTTTCCAGTTGCGGCGTAGATAGAAATTCTACTCTTCATGATAAGATTCCACAGAAAATACCGCCTGGAAAGTTCTCGTGAAAGCCAGCAGTATTCTCGGATCTCTGATAAAAGCTGAGAGGTCGTTGGCTCTCTCATGTTAGCCACAGGGAAAGTGCACCGAGAACATAAGCCGATGATGGTATAGACTGACTAACAGGTTACCTACCTACAGACAGCAATAGCCTTTGTAACAGCCAATTAACTAAGGATAGGGGGTTTGATATACTGTCTTCTAACCTTCACACCTACCGGAAGGTCATGCCATCAGCCTAATCTGAGTGGTTCAGTATAGTACAAGTACTCAGGGATGGAGCCAGTTTCGGTCAAGTCTTAGCCAAACCCTTAGCGAAGTAGAAGTTCAGATAGCCAAATTTTCCATTCTAATGGATGTTCAGCCAAATGTTTGAATTTTTAGCTAAATCAGGGGTGAACTACCCAATGGCGATTTGGCGAGTGGGTAGAGCCATCCCTTATGTACTGACACATCGGATGAATTTTTACTTGAAGGGTCAAATTATACAACTTCTGGACATTTGCAGAGATTTTCAATTCATTTCCAAGATGACATTAAGTACATTCTTTTAAATGTGGACTTGTGGAAATAGCACATGAAAGGACTCATACCCTAGTACTCACCTGGACTTCCGATTTGTAGATAGGCGTACAAATCGCTTCCAACGGCACAACGTTCTTTGCAGACGGTATATACTGAACATGTTCAGATCTGTACGAAGTGACAGAGCTGAACGATGACTGTGACATAACACTGTCACCTTCCATGCTACTGAATGTTCTATCACCATCCCAACTGACTGTCTCATCCTCGTCACTTTCCGTGACAGAATTCGGCCACTGGGCATCACCCATCTTGCCAGTCCTCATGCTGATGTCACAATACCAAGTTCTATCCGACACTGTCAGTTCTCCTTATCCAATGTTTTTTTCCACTTCACAAACCATTCAACAACCTGTAAGTCACCGTATAGCACCACAATATCGCATAATTGTCAGTTCCCAAATCGGACCACTGGGGTTGCATGGTACTCCATCACGTAGTGTTCCATCCCTTTTGTTTTATCCAAGGTAAATGCATAAATACTGTATATTTATTGGATATTATTACACACTGTCAACTCAAAAAGAGACTGTCCGACCTGAAACAACATCAATGGGTTCGTCTATATGACCGGATCCCAAACTGTCGACCTGCCATCAAACAAACTCCCCAATCACCCAATCAGACAAAAAATCTGAATAAACCATGATCCACAAACAAAGACAAACAATGAAAATCACATCACTACAGGCCTACTTCCCGTTCGGTATATCAGAGTACCGGTATGTATATCTATACCGAGTAGAGCCTGTTCGAAAGGTGGGAAAACCTGCTATAAACAAGATAAATCCAGGCAGCCAACGTATTTCAGGTGCTTGGTTACCTAAACACTGCCAACTAAAAGCATTCTATGCATTTGATCAATTTTTTCACTTCTCTGGCTTTCATTCTTTGCCACTCACTGATAGCACGCAACAACCACACATACTGTGAACGTTCCAAGAATGAATCATTAGCATTGTCGGCATGCTAAACAGAGCCATCATTTCAAACCAACGCAGAACGCTCTCTTCATCATACATAACCGACAACATAACAACCACTTCTCAACAACTAGCTCCAGTTTTCGGAGTGGAGAACTGGTCATCACGTTCATCTAGGCACCCCATCGATTTGCCATCTCCAAAATCATAGTTCCCATATCGTCAAACTGTACCGGTACTAAAGGCTGTCGGTGTGATATATTTATGCTGTCATGCATAATGCACTGCAGTACTTACAAAGGTACATGTATGTCATGCTCATACACTGAGGAAACCAGTCATGTATTGTTTTAATAAATGACGTTTTGATAAAGCGCTTTTCACTATGAAACTGCCTCAAAGTACAACACATCATTACTAGTCTCTCCAGAAACCTTCTGGGGAATGTGAAGGGCCAATCATTCACCACAAAATTGGTCCTTGGAGACCAGCTGAGATAGCAAATTGCCAACCGGGAATAGAGCCCACATCATCTTGAACAGGAGTTTAGCTCTAATCACTGCACCACTGTGATCCCTATTGCTGTCAGTATCAAATATTTTTTCACTCTATGCAAAACAAATTCAGAGTATGAGTTATCCAAAGCAGGCACTTTTTCCCCGATTTCAGAGGGAGAACCCAAGATTCAATCACTTGAACACGAATCCAAGGCAAACAATGGTACTCAAATTATTCTCCCATTTCCAAAAAGATGATTACCTAAGGCACAATACACCGTGATGTTCATCCTCACCAAAACCGGCCACTCAAATCCATGCAGTCTGCATAAAGTACACACACAATGTACACGCACGCACCTATACCCGAATCACCTACAAGTAATCCACTCAGAGTTATCCTAATTGATCATTGAATAGAATCCGATTGATCTTCAACTATCACAAATGGTACTTCTCAGTCACTTTACAAGGCAAATCAAACTGACGTGTTGTATGTATACTGCAAGCGCACTCTGGCCTATAGGCAGGAAATTCTTCGCTTCACAAAATAAGCAAGGCTCTTGAACTGAAGTAGCAGGCACAGGTTGAAGATTTGCCCGTCACTCTTTTTCAGCTATGGCAGTTCTGCCAAATGCAAAAGCGTAAATGAAAATTTTGTGATCTTGCAAAGCCATCAGGAGAAAGAATATAGGCTGAATCTCTCCTTGGTGATTTGTAATCAAACTTCGACAGAGGATTCTGAACTTGCAATGTCAGGAGGCAATAAATGAAGGGGAAGATAGTCTGGCCTTCTTACAGGTGTAGCGTATACAAGAATGTTTTATGTTTTTCTGAAACAGTACACCAAAGATTGGCCAAGAATGCTTCACTAAGGCATGGCTTACTGGTATTTCCCAGAACCTCTGAATGACATTTACAATGTATCATAAGCTGACTGTTGGGAAATGGTGTACCGGTAATCCCAAAAGCTGCAGAACTCTGCAAGTGCTGAGGACTAGAGCGCTACCATATCATTACATGGGGCTGATCTACTGTCAAATTTTTGGGCCAATAGTTTTGTACAATAATCTATGCTTAGTGCCCACCGTAACAGTAAATTTTTGTTCAAATTTTCTCATAATATGTTCAATACAGCAGGCACATCCCTTATTTAGCATATCCAGAAAAAGGTACCAAAAAATTTTAAAGTGTAAATCTAATTTTGGAACATCCACGACCAATACTGACAAGCTGGCATGCATGTTGTTGGTGGGCCTACTGCCCCCTCCTGATTGCACATACGCTGTCACATAAAGAGCATGATCACCAATTCAACCAAATCCTTCATAGAATATAAATGTCAGCTTATCACTCACAATCGTACATTTTCAAACAGCATTATCCCATTCACTCTCATAAAAAAAACACCTCCAGACACAATACCATGAATCGGACACTATGGAAATCGTATGCTATCCAAACATGTTCAACTGGTCGACAAAAATGGTATTGGGCAAGGTGAAGTAGTATTTCCACAATAGTCTGAATGTGCCGCGATAATTCACAACACGATGAATTTTGAAACGTGCAAGCAATTTGCAACAAGCTTTCGGTTTTTCGATTTTCTGATGACATCCGAATACATCGGAAGGAACACAATTGATGGCAACAAAAGTGTCCCATGGAAACATTCTCAGTATAAAGGAAGTTCCACCAAATGGATCAAACCCCCGATATGACAATCGTAGACACAAGCTACCTTTTCCGCTACATGTCAGCAGTACAATGACCCTATTGAAATTGAGCAATGAAAGGACTGCTCATGAAGCGGGAAGCCAACAATGGGTTTCCTGCTTATGGCTGGTGATGACAACTCCCAAATGAAGTGTTGACAAAACCATCATATCCGATTGAAAAGTTGTGAACTTTCAATTTGAATATGTTTCATTTGAATGGTGAGTCAGGCAGACATGCACACCAGTCAATCAAACAGGGGATACAGTACCAGTACAAATTTAGGCAGGAAAAGAACATGCATCAGTCTGCATGAACTTTTCCTAGAAAGTTCAAGAAATTTGAGTGATAGTGATCACAAACACTTGAAAACGGCACATTTCACTCCAACGGATAAAATCTCAAAAATGATTATGGATTCCTGAATTTTAACAACATTCCTGAAAAGCAAGACTGACAATGTCACTTACGTATAGATTCAACATCACATGATAGTAAAAGTAAAGTTGTCTTCGAATTTCACAAATTTTGCAAAATTCGGAGACGACTTTACTTTATGTTGAATATCGATTCAACATCACAGCCAATGAATACATCAATCATCATCATGAAGGGCTTCCAACACAAACCACACAACTATTCCCCAAGTGGAAACCTGACTTTAAATTCAAATAACAGGATTGAGATAAATCCAAACTGAAACATCATCACTATACTCCACCATGATCAAAGCAAACATCCGCCATGAGGACACCACATCAACTACTTTCCTGAGACGAAAAATGGCACTAATTTCAAGTAACCCAAGAACAGAACAAGTACCCCAACAACATCTTGTAAAATCACATCCGAATTGAAACGTATTGCAATCCCATCTCCACCGTTGGTTGATTTGAAAACTGAATATACCGCCGCAAGCTGTCCTTCAATCATTTGCAGAGCACTGCTGAAGGGCTCTTGAGAGGAGAACAATGCTTACTCAACCAACGAACACACAATCGTTGAAGGTCATCACATCATTTACATAAGCATTCTCCTGTTGAGTTTGATCAAACCGTTAGGCCTTTTCAAATCGTAACAGGAATGCCAAGAAATTTTCTTCAGATCACATCAGAAATCATCCTACAAGCCACCACTTACAGAGATTCTTCACGTGACATCACTTTTCCATGACGACGCAATGCCGCCATATTGGCCGTCAAAATGCCAAGCAAAGTCACGACATGAACACAGCGTCAACACAGAAATTGTGACATCAAAATGTCATGACGTGGCAGATTTTATGCCATTGCCAGCCATTTGACGGGGAACATGGCCGATTCTTTGCAGTCACCTGACCGTTGTGACGTCAGTGAAGAACCTCTCTATACAGAAGACACAGCCACACAGAAACCGGATGAAAATCTCGACTCAGATACAAAAGACCAAATGTCTCAAATGAGCACAGGACCTCCGACGGGCCACAACCATAGAACATCCTATCACGTACTATTCTATAGCAATTCTGAGACACCCAATGGAATATCCTGTGGTCATGAATTATCCAACAGAAAAACAGCCTCGTTGCTCGTGGTCATAATATATTCTCTCCCATTGTTTCCCAACAATACCAATGATATCACAGTGTTTCACTTCAAGTAATAGAAAGATAAGCGAAATTCCATTGGCGCTAATTAAGGTTTGCAACAACAGAATATGCACACAGTGTGTGATATTACTTCAGTAACGAGAGTAATTAGGCAGCATTAGACCTTGGAAGAACAGAGCATCTTGTGGAAGGAGGGACTGGATGTTCTACTGACACAAATTGCAGAACATGAAATTTAAATCGATTTAAGAGTGTTACAGAAGCACATTTCAAGGAGTCCAAAGCAGCATTTCACAGACTATTCCTACAATCCTGTCACATAGAAAGTTGTGTTTGGTCCAGTTCAACAGCAAGTGAATGTTGTCCAAACCTACTTGTAACAGGATTCTTCAGCTCCATAATCCACAGCAAACTCAATACGCAACGTAATTCCCAGTCTTGCAGCACACCGAAATGGTTGCCTGCAACTCACCAGGTAGAGTACCAGCATTAGAAACTTGCTGATGGTCAAGATGGACCAAATCAGACTTCAATTCATGTCGCATTCTCTAATATGCAGAAACTTTTAGGACAAAATGAGAAATCCCGACCTTGGATGATAGACAAATCAGAAACATGAAACCGTGATATTCCAGCTGAAGTGAGATTGGATGTGCTTTGCTTTTCGGCTTTTAAATCCGTAAATCAGAACAATATTCTCATCATAATGATCACATGTACTCCACACTCTGCAAAATGGACCTCGATCAGCCCATTGGGCCAAAATCCACATTTCTTTTCAGCAAAGGAATGTCCCTGACCATATTTATGCGCTTTTGGCCCGAAATGTCATCTATATCAAACAGTGCCATCGTAAAACACAAAACGAGACCTCTAGGTTAATGGTCACAGGAGGGACCTGGCCTTCATCCAGAATTCCATTCTCACCAAGGTTTTACACTATGCTCCAATTACGCTTTGAACATTTTGAAACGAATGGCACACTTTATTTCCAAAGCATTAGCACTAATCATTAAACGTATTAGTATTGCCAATCCAGGATAAATTGAAAATTGAAACCCTCCAGAAGCAAAGAAAATATTCCAATAATATGTGCAAACAACCTTTGATGGCATCCGATTATAAGCAATTTCAATTTGACAAGACAGGGCAGGTACTTCCCAAGCAAATGACTGACCAAGCTTGGAAGTTTTTAAATGATGCTTTTTTATTGAAAATCTGATGCACCTGGAAAAACAAGAGTAGACTGGCATTGATTAAAAGATGGTTATGAAAATTGCATTCAGCCACAACTAATCACTTAATGTGAAACAACATTCTACAAAGACACTTCCCAGAAAAGTTAGCTAGTTTTGTGGAAAATTACTGAAATAAAGTTGTCCATTTTCAGCATTTTTGGCACATTTCCTCAAAATTTTGGGTCAATTGAGCCAAAACTCGAAAATTAACAGCCACAAGCCCTAAAATCAGCTCATTCTCTCTTTGGCCAATGTAGCCAAATCTTTGTAGCCAATGTATAAAACCTTCATTGTCAAAGAGAATCAGCCTCCTCCTCTATCAAATTAAAACGGAATCAAACCGGGACCTCAGAGCTGAACGGAGCCAGATGTGTCCACTCGGACCATACATACTGGTCTGGAATTCCGCCAGACATATACAGACGGAAAGAGAAACTGACCATTCCTCCACTCCCGATCGCCATGCCAACCGATTCCACTTTACGACATAATACCCTTTCTTCTGTCTACAGCCAATACAATTATAACAAATCATTCTCTTTTTTAATTACATGTAATCCAATGACAAATGTAACAGCTTCCTCGCTGCATCCAGCAGCTGGTGAGAAGACAAGTACATCTCCCCAGAGTGCCATCCTTCTAACTCCAATGACTCATCTAGAACAACTTGATTAACATCAGTGTCAACTTAAGTTGGCTATTCAATAACCTGTCTTATGTGTACAAATCTGGCAATGATGTATTCAGATGCTGACCAACTTGTACAAAAATCAACCTTCAGTGAATTTCATCTCAATTTTGCAACAAATCGGCACACAATGTTGTATTTCGTTCACGGGAAAAATTATGAGTTCATTGAAGAGAAATTCAAGGACTGAAGACTTGGAGACCGTCTGAACCAGCGAGAGTGATAATCCGACTTAATGACCTGTGGGTACAAAGTCAATTCAATTCCAAGGAGGGATTTGCGGACACAAATACCTTAAGGCGATTGGAGACAAGAAATGAGAGACCACACAAAGGAGCATCGAATATCCTTCAGTACAATACATCAAAGAAGAACTATTGCTTGAGGTGGAAAATATGATATATCAGCTATTATGCAAAGGCTTTCAGAATATTCAGTAGAGTATCTTAAATCTATTTCACCAGCACAAGCAGTTTCAGCTCAATCAGAATGACTTCAGAGAAAAGAAAGTTAGTCTCATTTCTCATCCAACCATTCTCCTTCAACAGACTTCAATACTGGGTATCATAAGTAATTCCTTTCAGAGTACCGGTAATAACGGCATTGTACAGACCACTTGAGGGTATTGAGCTGGTCAAGTTCCAATGTTTGCGTGAAGATATTGTCAAAGGTTGGGTATAGGATGAAGTGTCAGGAACAGTGCAGTGTTACCATCAATGCCTGCACATCCCCTGATGTGGGTTCAAGTCCTGTGAGTCTCAGTGACATGTGACCCGCTCCAGCATTGTTGCAAGTGACCATCATTGGTCATACTCAACTATTATCACTGCTGTCCACTACCATTGTCAAACTGCATTGTCAACCATCAGCTATTGTGTTGTAAGGCCGTTAATCCTTTCCTCGGTTGCTACAAGCACCTACTCCTGCAAAGCGTGGGTCACATATGCCATTAAGGCTCGTAACCTCTCCACCATCATAACCAATCACTTGGGACTGTCCATACATGTAGTTATAATCAACATTCAGCACTGGAGTTTTTCAAATTTTTTCAGAGTCGAAGCTGTAGATGCTACCTCAAAACTCGAAGATATCGCCCAAACAAAGGCAGATACTAAAAGTAAAGTGGACCCTGCATCCTCAGCTCAGAGACAGACCAACATTTTTCCCAAATCACTGATGCTCAGACGCCCTGAAACTGAATTCTTCCCACCAGTGCCATTCACTATTAAGACACAAAAGGCCAAGAGATATTAGACCCAAGAGCCATCTACTCCAACCAGCGAGAAGTGATTTCTACCGCGTACTTATACACAGCAGGTAAACAGACACTCTATGGGCTCATAAAATACATTAGTTCCACATTTTATCACCAGAGGACAGCACAGACAACTTTTCCTCACCAGTTTTTCCCATTCAACTGAGCATGGTGAGGGAAATCTCTTGTTGAGTGTTGAGATGTCATTAATTACATTACATTATCCCAATGGAGGCTAATGAACTGAAGGATAAGATGTTTCGATGTACAGAAAAACCAATCAACACTACGGAATCCTATCTTTATGAGACAAATGGAGGAATGGATTACAACTTTTTCTACTATAATTCTGCGTAAAATGTGGATACCGATATCTTCTCGTTTGATGGGTTTTAAATATGACACAATAAGTATTCTCGTGGGAGACTCAAGTGCTATTTTTCGGAGAGATATCGGGATTACAAAGGTCAAAAAAGAATTTAAACTGAGTGGGTGATTCCTTCCTCACAAAGTATGCTCCTGGCAGGAGCAGGGATTGCAATGATTATTGCCTCCAGTGTGGCAAATTCATGTTTTTCAACTGGCTTAAAAATTGGCTTACCCTGAAACATGGCACCTTAAAAGTTCATATCCACGGCATTTTAGGCTTAGGAACTTATCATTTGGCCACCAAATCCCATTTGCCTTGTCAAATTTTGGCTCCCTCAAAACCATCCTGCAGGAGTATATGAAATGGTGTACGCACCTGACTGAGGCCAATTCTGAAGGAGTTTTTGTCCACTTCCAGGTTGTCTAGTATTTGTTCAACAGCTTGTCTTTCATCAAGCACCTGGCCAGAATGTTTCAAGGGTGTCGGCGACAGCATCTCGTAGCGACGACGGAACTCGAGGAACATCATGTAGTCCGGATAACCTGAAAGTACATGTATGGACAAGCGTTTTCGAGATACATACTTGAAACATGATATGCAGATCATAACCCAGATGTAGAAGCATTGAATTCTCTTCTACACTTGATGTCTGACAGCTGGCAGTTCCGAAGCCTGTTTTCAATGTTGTGACCTCTGATATACATGTCTAGCCAAAATTCAGCGAGACATAGCCTCAGAACCATGATGGACCCATTCGTCATGTGCTGGAGAAGGCAACTCTCTTTGACAGGGTACGTCTTCTCCGCGGACACCGGTTTCCTCCTGCCGTACATCTATTTGCCAAATATACAGTGCACCCTTGCTCTTACGAACCTCGATTTTACGAACTCCTGGATATTACGAACCCAATGTCTGGCTCCCAAAATTTCATGATGTGTATGTAAATCCTCGCTACTACGAACTCCGCGTTAGTACGAACTTAACCCTTGGACCCCGAAGGGTTTGTAATAGCGAGGGGGGACTGTACTGTCTTTAGAGTCAATAATGGTACATTTGGTGCAGTCTGATTCCTAACAGACTTTTCTGAATTTCTAAAATCATATTTTTGATCGGGATACCATCTGCCCTAAAATTGGATAATGCAGTAGACTTCTAGAAAACTGATGAACTGGTAAAGAATTGTAAACCCCACTACATGATACCCCCCTCCCNAATTGACGGTATAAGGAGCTAACAACAGTCTAGATACTCTTGTAACATAAACTAGGCTATCCTGTAATCCAGTCACAAACCCGGTCAGCCCCAGGGTAATTGTCTCACGATTCATCACCACACACATTAGGCCAGGCAAAACTAATTCATGTCATTTCTGGCATGCGAGAAAACGGCTTGTGAGAAAATTGGTTGAACTTTTCCCAACTCAAACAGACATGAAGAAAACAAGCTCAGAATCCATGGCAACTTCTTTCATTGAAATCAATGCTTTTAAGTTTCTCCTTAACCCTTTAGCTCCAGAGGCGACAATTCAGAAACATTAGTTCCACCACTTGTTATTAGATGGCGTGGGGATCAATTCAAACGTTTTTGAAGTATTTTAACTTGATGGAAAAGATTGTTAGCCACGCAACCAAAACAATATCAGCGTAGATTTTCATGCTGGTGATTTTTCATGAGGGAACTCACAGAGCAGCTCATTCAGCCCACCACTTGATTCTTTCAGACCAGTTCAGACAACCAACATCAGCATTTCTGCAGAGATATATAGCCCTAGAGACAATTTTGGGGATCATCACCAAAGAAATCCAGAGGGGAGAAGAACCCATACAGAAGACCTTCCAGCTGAGCATTCTATTTCTTACACACGGTTGATTACATTGTAAATCAACCGAATGTAAGAAATTACAGTAAGCCATTTACCTTTTTTTATGTCAATTGCACTGCAAAAAACTTCATTCTTTTGTCTAACACAACCAACACATATTGAACAGTAATGAAAAAGGTACTTCTATCAGGAGATTAAGCCAGAAGGGGCAATTTAACCACATTCTCTTTCACACAATGGAAAATGCTTCATTTTGGATAAAAAAAATTCCACCCTTGTATCTACAGATAACAAATCATTTCTACTGTAATTTTTTTTCTTGAAAAAACCTAATGGACCTCTGCTTTGTATGCAGGCTATTTGCAATCCACTTCATCACAACAGGAGACTCACACCTTTGTCATTATAGCATACTTTATGGCTTCTTTTGTGCCAACAATGGCTCATCTTTCCCAAGAGGACTACAAATTGGCAGTTACCCCGACAACCAGAATAAACAGTCAATGCTTAATTCATCTCGGGGCCGGTTGGGTCATATCGTGGACAAACTGTGAAATTACTGCCTGTCTGTCAATTTACTGAAGAGATCACACAGCAGATTTACAAAACGTATTGACAGGACCGGCTGGAGGTTGATTTCTGCCAGTTTAAAAGGATAAGGAGAGCAAATTCAACTTTTTTCAGTCATACTGATATCTATGTCTTTTTATGAAGTTGTCATAGCATTTGACTTTGAATGGCTATCCTTAACTTGGCATTGGAAGAGACCAAAGGGGCAGCTTTTGGTGTGTACTGTACCTTGTCTGTGCATCCTAACAGCATCAAGAATCTGAGCCCCTCTGAGCTGGAGACGGAAAAGGGGCACGTTGATCATCAGATCCTCCATCGGCAAGGCCTTGCCGGGAGATAGGATGGAGCCTTTTAGATCACAGAGACCAGCGTTGGGCTGTGGAAGGATACACTGGATGAAGTGCACTTTGGTGCGGCGAAGTTGGTCCATGATGGAGTCCTGAAATACACAAGATTTTATTTGAACTCATCATCTTTTATTGTACATTTCAGTAACGAAAGTCTACTTTTCAAGTTGGGCGTGGAAATTTACACAGCAGGATTAACTTACCACGGCATATTTCACTTGCACACCAACCGATCGCCGTTTAAGACTCGCAGCACCACTAACAAATGACCGACGGAGACTTGACGTCCTCCTGAGGGAGGAGGACCCGTCCACCATACCAGCAATCGAACCACTGAATGTCGATGTCATTGGACCCCGCAAAGTGCCATAGAGCTCGCTGATGTGTTCCCTGTGGATGGAACAACAAAAGTAACAACAAGACATGTAGTCATCATTATGAGACTTTAATTGCAAAATGGAGCAATATCCTGTTCAGTCAAGTCTGCCTAACCACATACTGTGGCAGTTCCCCTTCGTTTTCTACCCGATCTTCAGCTATGAACTGTATGAGGTGAACTGCAATAGCACATACTGCCGTCATGAAGTTTTAAAGATGTAAAAATATTGAGACTCACATTGGTGACTCCTGCAGAAAAGCTAAGACATTTCTACACACTGGGTTCTCCCTGCACGCTTTCAACCAGCCCTTGGCATCATACTTGATAGGACAGGTACCTTGAAGGTGATTCAAGGTGAACATGCTTGGTTCAGAATTTCGTCGGACAAGACTGCTTTCTGGAAATGAATTTTGGAAAAACATCAGTTATCTATGCATTTTTGTTTAAAATCTTGGTGGAAGAGCATTTCAGGCCCAAGCTCTTTAACTATGGAATGCTGTACCTTTGACCCGAGAACTCCAGAAACTGTTGTTTCCTTTCTCTTCAAGAGTGAGGTGAAGATGTTCCTCTTCAGACGATCCTCTGGTAGCTTTTCTGATGAGTGCCTTTGAAGATCACAATATCATACTATACCAGTGACTCGGCACTCTATATGAATATCAATTTTTATGCTATTGTCATTGCCTGGCAGAGTCGCTGTTAGTCAAAAGCTGTTCTGGCTGATATAAAATTTCCTCAGAGCTGCAAAAACATCTCGCTCTATTCAAATAGAGTATACAACACTGATTATCTCCATGTTCTAAGGGCAGATGTCACTGACAGATTTTTTGAAATATTGAAACCGAACTTCATGAATACTTTTAACATCATCCCATTTTTTTATGAACAATTCCCTGAGGCCATTATTACAGTTTGCTGGCAACACCTAATGATGGCAGTTAGAAAAGTCTACAAGCAAGTAATGACAGCTCCTGAGATACAACAGGGATGGGAAGAGGCAATGGATTGTGGCGTGTTCTGGATACAAATCCGGCAGGAATAGTGGGTTTCAGATTGTGTTTAATGGTTATATGATAGCAGACTGATGGAAAAATATGGCATGACATCTTTTTTAGATCTTTTTCCACGCTTTTTTCTCAGTTTGATTCAATTCTATTTCGGTACCCGCATTCAGGTTTTATCATACTGCTTATTTGGCGCAACTTGATCCTTTTAGACCAGTTTTACTCCAAAAACAAACCAGCACAAAAACTGACAAAATTGGCTCAACTCGACCAACACTTATTGATATTTATAACATATCTATTTAAATATGGCTGTTCTTGCAGAATACCAATGCAGCGACAAATTCACTCAAATCTATTTTCCCCACCACCAATGGGATAAATTCCTTACGGTAATCTATAATGAAATTCAAATCAAATTATAAAGATAAACTCAAGCAGCGACACGAAAAAAACGTTGCCATGAGCTGAATTCCAATCTGTCACAGAACAAGTCTGCATTGAAGAAAGATATGGATTTTCTGTCAGCGGTTAGCGTTGCTTGTTATATGAATCTGGAACTGACGCAACGTGAGTTAACGTGGAAGTTAAAAAGACGAGGAAAGAATTATGTCTAAGAATGTGATTGTCATTCGAATATCAATTCATTCTGAACACTTGTCAATGGCATTGATCTTCAAATCAGTATCAAAACATCCAGATTTTTATGAATTTTAGAAGAAACTCATTGCACATGCTCAAGAAAACTGACCATAATAAGAATTTGCCTATCGTTAAAAAGAAATTTCTGATTTGATGGAATTGAGAAATTAGAGAAGGATTAGATATAATTGGGAATTCTATCCACGTGAACAGCAGAACAAATTTTTACTCCATTAAAGCGGCAAATGGATTAGAGTCAAGTGGTTTGCCAACAACTACAGCAGCGCGGTTGATAACTCCGCCATTATCACCCTCATCAGCCAGTTTCAGTTTGAAATGCCCAATGGGATTTTAACACTGTATTTCAGTGAAGTCTCATCTAGTGCTACTTTCTCAACAAGTATTCTGCATTGTCAGCCTCATCAGAAAACATATCTGGGTAACTAAGACAGCAGCTAGCTAGCTTGTGGAGTGGCTCATTGTGACTTTGCTTTCGACTGGCGGTCCACCATGCTGATGTCAACGATTAAAAGTGCGCCACGTGTAGATCATGTCACGGTTAAATCACACACTCGTCACACACTCCACTTACGCCGACAACAAAGTGCACCACATGGGTCAACGACGTCATTTGACGTCAATTTGACCGACAAAATGGTGGATTTTTCTGTGATGACGTCATCTGCAGAAGCTCTGCTGTTGATTGGTAGGGTCACCTTAGTAGGCCTGTTGAGAGAGGTACGTGACAACTCAGCCGAAATGTAAACAAGGGTTCTCAGACATAGCAAGGTGCTTCACAACCACACTACAGCACGACTGAGTCCAAAACTTACTTCTTTCATGACTGGCCCCATGGGTGAGGAGAAGCCTCTCGACGAACGATTCATCACTAGCACCAGAGGAAAGAGCCTCCTCATCGAGTAACCACAGCAAACCTTTCTCTTCTTTGGTTTCAACATTTGCCCGCACCTGAAGAAAGAGAGACATGTCAAGTTTGCTCAGAAGAATGGATCCAAATGCTAAACTCTGTCACTTCAACAACCACCATTTATTTGAAGTGTTATTTCTTACAAATCAAGAAAGAGCAGTAAAAGGCTCAGACCCTACTTATCAATATTCACGTTAGAAACATCTCGTGGCAAACGGGTAACCTAGGTAAAGCAAAATAAAGTACAGTTGAACCTCCCTCAACGGACACCTCTGCAAGGACACCTCTCTTTTGAGGACGCAGAAGTTGAGTCCCAAACTGGTCACTTCTGTTCATTTTTACCTTTGTAATCAGGACACCTCTAAATTCATGACAGCATTTGACAGTCCTGAAGGTGTCCTTAATAGAGAGGTTCTACTGTAAACTGATTTCTATGGGGAGAAGATGGTAGAAACAGGCCTAGGGATAAAGCCAAGAAATACTGATATTCCATCTCCATAGCTAGCTTTTAGGTCGACGAGGGGGGGGGGGGGAGATGGCAAAACAGCAATTTTTTTCCCTTTATATATAATTTATATGCTGCCTTTTTTCGGCGTCGGGGGGGGGGGATTTGCCCCAATCCCTACGCTAGCTATTTCACATCAATTACCGGTATTCTCTTATCAGTGTTTCATTCAGTGTGAAGAAAGATGTAATCTACTCTTATTTTCACACAGTTGGAAATATACACTATACACCAAAAGTTAACTCATTCTCCACGGCAACCAAACAATGAACAAATCAAGATCAAACAAGATTGTTATGAAAGAAAATAAAGCACGGACGTCAAGTCACCTTTCTTTGTTACCCGATTACTTTCTCCGCATGCAAATAAACCAACGCACTTTTACATGGTTAGAATAAAGAATGAAGTCAGACTGTGGATTTTTTCAAAGGTCACAAACGTCGGTAGTCACTTGATATATCTCCAATACGAATTGTAACAGCAACGTCAAACTACGATGATGAATTGAGTTGTATCGTGAAGAAGATAAGAAAAGGGGAGGTGGTAAAGGAAGGAAGGGGATCACTCATCATTAACCCTCTTTGATATCTGTTCTGTACAGCACATTCTGGGATAGGTTTGTGTAGGAGGAGGATCATGTCCACATTATTTCTGTTTGTGGTGTAAGTTATGGTGAAGGAGTATGTGAATCAGTCATCATTATTACCCTGTTTGAAATCTGTTGAGTTCTCGGCAGTTTTGGTATTGGTCGTTTTCCGACATCACAACTACACCACATTACACAGCAACCATGACGTCACGACATCGTTTTGACACATGCATGCATGCTGGTTGGCAAAACACTAACACTGAGGAGCATTTTGCCAACCAGCATGTCATGGCTGCTACCGGGTATTTGGGTGTCGGAAAGCGATCCAGGGTGTGTACTAAGAAGATCATTCATATTATTTCTGTGGTGTTAGCTCTGGCAAGAGTAGGTAATGAGCAGGAAGGGGAACCAGTCATCATTAACCCTCTTTGATATGAGTAGAAAAGGGTTCATTAACTGTCTTTGTCTCATCACCCAGCCTCTGCAGTTTATGTAACATTTTGAAGATTCAAGATGATGTAAATGAAGGAACCCTAGACTGTTACATCCCACACAACAGAGCAGTGAGAATATGAGAATGCGATTGTCATGCAATGCTATTAATCTGACCTAAACCACCAAATACTGTGTAGAATTTCCCGACTCGCATCTACATGTATTTCACCACTACCACATTTTCAAATGTTAACCCAACCGATGCCATAATATGACGTACCGGGCCAGATACATGTACATGTAAGGAGGGCTGCAATGAATATAAGGAACTAGATTCAGGTAGAACACTGTTAGAGAACTCTTGTCACAGTATTTCATTGACAACTTTGCACCATGCATCAACGGAATGCATGACTACTTTAACTCATCAGCCCCCAGGTTGGGCAGACAGTTTCTTCTCTGGTAAAGTATTCTGAAATCCTTAGGAATGAATTAGAACGAATTTGAAGAAACGTTTTTGAGATGGTTGATAGGAACAATGTTTCACCAAATATTTTCCAATCAACACCATAGGATATGAGAAAACTTTGACAGAAGATGCCGTCTGCTGGACTCTGGGGCCAGACGAGTTGAGCAAATGAAGATGACATCATTAAATGGACTCAGAACACATTGAAAATCATTATTAGTGAAGAAAATCAAGGAAGGGAGGACAATATTGTACGAGGAAAACAAATTCTGCATCAGTCAGTAGGGTAGTTTGGAATGGACCAAGCAATTGTGTTGGCAAAACAAACCGTAAGCTTTACCTTTGATATTCTCTCCTGTGGATAACATAAATTCAAAGAAACATTAAAAACCATCTTAACGTAACTTTTTTCATCAACAGCTGGGAGAATTTCACACAAACAAACAAAGTGGAAAGTTAAACAAAATCTACTTGACTACCAGCAAAGAAAATGTGCAACGCTAGGTAAATTTATACAAGATTGTAAAGATAATTTTTAAAACCATAATGTACGGAAGAGCACAGGAGTACACTAAAACAGCAGCAATTGACGAAAATAGAACTGGTAACAATGAATCAAAGAAACATGCTGAAGTTTACATGTAGGACTAAGATAGAAGGTCTGCAGCAAGAAAAGCCTTTTTATCTAGAATCTATCTCTGAAGGGAATCTTACTAGGCCTAGCCAATTTTGTGAGGGAGTCTCCGAAAACCCACTGGATGTCGGTGAGGGCTGTCGGATTTCATGTGCATTGATCTGCTGCTGTTTACGTGTTATGAAGTACATTTCAGTTACTGAAATGTGTGGGTTCACCAAGGTCATTTTAACACTTTCCTCAAATTCAACATCCGACAGGTTTTCCTAGACTGCCTCACAATTTTGATACCGAACACAATCTGAGTCTGACTACTGCTTTGCAAGAATATCTCTCACCAACTGATTGATAATGACACTCCTTATTATCATATAATCATGATTGGTAATATGGGTCAATTCATAATGAAATACAGGAGAAAACAGGATCCTCGGCAAACCTGAGAAATTGGTCTATTAAAAGCAGGTTACACACCTCTGGAGGAGAAAGGCCCTGATTATTACCATTGCACCACTCCGACAGCCCAAATATGACAACACGAACAAGTCACATAATCTACGATTCAGAAACCTTCACATTTGTTCCTGGGGTGTATAACTACAGCCTTACCAAAAATTTCAATGCCCAGCTATAGGAACTGCACTAAAGTAGGGAGAAATGGGGGTGGGATATCAGTTTATTTACCTTATCCTTGCCCTGCTGGAAATGTTTTTAAAATCCAATTAAACGATTTACATCACTTTATTAGGCTATATTTGATATACACTCTGTTGTACATTCTGATTTTTTCCAATTTTCAAACAACTACATGTATCGTTTCTGCAAATCCAAAAGTAACAGGTGACATGCTTCATGGGAATAATCTAAGACTAATAAACACAGCATGCATTGAAAATAAGAATGAACATTATATGAACACAGGTATTTATTTTGCATTCCTCACAAAGGCAACATTAAGGATATACATTTGTATGCTAAGACCTATGACACAAACGACTGCCCCCCATTTTCTGTGCTTGAGTTGCCCATAGACCGCCAACATGTGAACAAAAATATCTCGTGGAGTGGCAACTTTACTTAGCCAATCTTTTAAATATACACTAAGACGTAAAAACTCAAGAGGTCATGCCAGACATATCTGACAGACCAGGCTCTACCTACCAGAGTTGATGAAGCCCCCTGTCTGTCAATCAGAGCAACCATGGGGTCAGGGCTCGTAGACGCTTCCACATCGCACTCAATGTTCTCCTGCAACAAACAATGATTATCAATTAGAAAAAGTTCAAAGGACGACTTGTCTTTTTTTTCACGTTATTTTTTATGATGAACACTCACTGCATTGACTGATTTTTTCCTGAAGTAAAAAATATCCAACGAAAGTTCATGTCTTAGAAACACTTGTTTCTGAAAATTCAAAAGGATTGTTTTTTTCTCACCTGCGCATATCTATCCTGAGGCAATCTGATTGTTGAATCACTAAACAACAGCTGTAGTCTTTCCTGAGTATAGTTATGGCAAAGGTCTTCAAAAGTCCCACCCGTCTCTCGCCCGCACGTCGACGGATTCTGGAAGCCAGGCGTATCCACAACAAAAATTGTGCGTGTTGCGTGGATATTGGAAGATGTACAACGATTCATTAACGAAACCACAGCGTTGAATGTTTCTGCGTAGAGTCCAGAGATGAAACCTTCCAGCATCTCTTGTGGAGTGAGGTTGCTGTCACCTGTTTCAGATTTGGGGGAGGCTGCGCTGGGCCTGAAATGGAAGAACAGAATTCAATACGGATGTCAATGTACATGTACCAGCAACAGCAAGTTGAAAATGGCAACATGGTGGAAAATTTCTCAAAGTACATGTATATGACAATATCACAAATTGTTTAGGGAAAACATGTTTTAAAGAAACAAGTTTTGCTGCAGTCCCAGCTTGAAAGTACAGAAGGTCCCATCCCAGCTCGTTTCCGTTTGCCCAAGTCTTCCATCTCAGTCTTGTTGCCAATGTAAACAAACACAAATCCTGCGAAAATCGCTCAATAATGATATGATATTAGCTAAAACTGAAGCTTCCCGCCAATAATGAGTGCTAACAGAAATCAAACATCCACAGCTGTAGTCAATCTCAATCTTAATGCCAACCATTACTCATCGATCAGGAGCTGACACGCACTTGGAGCACCATTGTATTGTCATGTCAATGTTTATTGCAACGTCAATGATTGTCTCTTTCATGTGATTTAGATACGCTATCTGCAGACGCTGACTTTCATTTCTGCCGCGTTTGATTAAATCTTGGTGTCAACAATGGCCATTTTACACGAAGTCAGTTCGAGGCCAGTTCACTTACTTTTTATGCCATGAAAAGGAAAGGATAGTACAGGTCGCATGGCTTTGTCACGGTACAAGAAGCAAGTGAACTGGCTTCGAACCGGATCGAATCAACTCCGTGTAAAAAGGCTAATGGTGTTGGTAATTTCCTAGTTAATTACAAGGATGAAATTTGTGTAGACAAACAGAGGTGAAAATTACAACACGAGATACATATACAGATTTAGTAATTCAGATACTGTGTTCAGTTGTAATATCCAATCACCCAGAGTGATAGGAACGTGGGAAGGATGGTTTTTGGTTGGTTCCTGTGGGTGAAAAGTGGCAGAAGTACCACTGCCCACACCCGTCAGCTGATGACAGCTGTCGGGTGTGGGCAGTGGTATAAGTATTTAGGGATTTAAAATGGCCGTTTTGCCACGCCGCAGTGCAGTGTGCCACTTCACTGT
>NMRB01001471.1:155887-168998 GCA_002633025.1 Notospermus geniculatus
TATACACCGGCGAACTTCGGAAACGTTCGGTGATAAATAACCTTTGACCCGATGACGTTGCAATAAAATTCTCCCAACCTAAAACAGCCTCAAAGTTATAATCCGTAACACTTTTCAACGGTCTACCCGACTTGGACACTCCAAAATACACATGTCCGGCCCTCCATAAACAAAATCCGCCTTTACACCGCGTAACGCCGGCATATTGGGTAAATTTATCACATTTCGCCTGAGCCCGTCTCTGAGGTGGAATGAGAGTGAGTGACCCGTGGTATTGATCAGTAGCGCTTCGCGCGTTTGCCGCTACGCGGCGTTCAGGGTCCTTGCGTCTAGAGAGCTTTTGAGCTGCAGTATGACGACCATGACGTGCTAGTATGTATTGGCAAATTCAGTGTTTCAGCCAGAGGGTACTCAGGGTAATACATGTATGTAAGTACCCTCAAAGGAATAGAAAAGGGCCATTTTCTTTAATTTCATGGGGTTTTTGCTGATTCTGAAGAAATCATTACCCTCAACAAAATTTCTGGCAGAAACCCTGAACGATTTTGAAATCACACACAAGAAGCATTACAAAGCTATAATTGGTGATATGCAAAATATCCTGGCTAATCATCGACAAATATGCAAAGAGAGTGAAAAATAATGCATAAATCTGGCTAATTCTCTAACCACAGCAGCAAGCAAAATGATGATCATAAATATTCCCTGCTATTATCCTGCATTATTGTAACGTAATGAATTACAAAGTACCATAACACCTGCTAGAAATGATGAAAGCATTATGTTATTATGATGGCTCTTACCCGATCAGAAAGAAATCAGGCACAGTGATTTTAAGTGATTCATTGAAAAACCTATTGTGAAGCAATGGTAACAGGTTTTAATAGAGGATACAATCCCATATTTGGGGAAGGTCATACAATGCAATCCCATATTTGGGGCTATTTATAGAACTGGGGATTAGTCATACAATGCAATCCCACATTTGGGGGATAATCATACAATGCAATCTCAGATTTGGGGGATAATCATACAATGCAATCCTGCATTTGTGGAATAGTCATACAATGCAATCCCACATTTGAGGATAGTCATACAACGCAATCCAACATTTGGGGATTAGTCATACAATGCAATCCCATGTGACATTTGGTGGATAATCGGTCAAACACTGCACACATTCAGGGGAATAACCATATAATGCAAGTCCATATTTGAGAGGAACAAGACAGAGCAACAAAAAGAGGAAGAAAGTAAGGGGCTATAAATCAGACAATTTTGAGACGGGCACACAACTTCAATACACCGGTGAGATGCACTATATGTACAAATGATTCAAAAATTGAAAACAAAGATGATGAAGGGAAGAATTTAAGAGGTGTTCATGAATTATGAATGTAATGCAGAGTCTGGGCTGGTATGTCATTCTTTGTGTCGAATGGGAAGGCCAAGAACCTTGTATTTGGAAGTTAATGGGTTCGGGTCTTCAACACTCTCTGTAAATTCAACCGAAATAGTCATCAACACAGAAACTGATTAAGACAATTTCTATAGACTTGACAATACAGACACAAGTGAGGACTCAGTGGATTTCAATGACGACAACAGAAAGACAAGACGTCCTCCACTGGATACACGTCTCACCTCCCATCCAAACTGGAATGTCCATGCATTAAGTGGAGGACCAGTGATGGACCTTCTGAACTGAAAAATGGGGGTAACGGCAAAAATGCTTATCCCAAATCATGACCATGACTTTGGACAACAACACTTAACAGAATATGCTCTGTGTCTTTACTCCTCGCCTCACTCACAGCGAGTTAAAAGAACTTCATTATATAGCATTTAGCCTTCTCTTCTTGACAACTGCTAAACATCCTCTTGCACTGTCTGCCAGACACTTGAGGCAAGACACCACTCAACAAATTTCATTATAACACACACCAGCTTGTTAAGGTTTTTCATCTCACCTCAGGGTTCTAGAAGACTTGGCGACATCCTGGCTGAAGATACATCTTGCCAATTCTTCAACTTCCACGCCGAGTAACGCTGCGGCCCTCTGGGCGGCCTGTGGGTTACGGAACTGACCTTTCATGTTGGTACCTGAAAATATCAGGGCATAGCTAGATCACATGATGTAAATACCCAGCCTGTTGCATTTTTATGTGATAGAGCTCAAGGAGCAAGACATACATTGCAAAAATGTAGAAGAAATATCAAATGTAGCTATAGTCATAGAGTAGTCTTTACGGTATTATACACATTACTTTACCATCAGCAATGCCAATTATCTACAAGGATTCCAGCAGAAATTGTTCCGTAATTGAATCATGTTTCCAACTAACCTGTGGTAGCTCCAGCAACTCCAAGGTGATAAATGACGGCAAGAACGGAATAGACAGCCCTGGTTTCATTGCTAGTAGCGCCGATGGCTTGGAAGGATGCTTGTATCTTTGCCCAGCTATGAGCTGCTTTGGTCCGATCTTCTGACTGCAAGCAGAGAGAAAACATTCGGAAATTCTAGCTTTATGATGTGGCATTATCACACATAAGCCGTTTTTACACTACGCAGAATTTTGGCCTGGACGAACCGTGCCGTGCTCGACCCGGGCCAGGCCCGCCTCAGAAAGAGTATTTTACCCCATTTACACTGCACCATGATAACCGCGCCAATATCTGAAGCGCCGGCTCTCCTTTCTGTGGACGTAGGAAATCTCCGTCATTTTCAATATGGCTGCGCCCATGATCATTTGCGGCAATGACGTATTGAGTTCAAGGCCGATAAATGAGCATGCGCACTTCACTAAAGGCGAGTCATTCAAGTGGGCTGAGCCCAGTAGCGTGTTTACACTGTGCAGTTGCCAGCAGAACCGTGCTCGACCCGGGTCGAACCCACCTCCTGTTGGGGGAAAATGGAATGGGATGAAAGTAGCGCCGTGCCGAGCCCAGTTGTGCCGTGCCAACCCATTTACACTCTCACCTTTTTTGCCGCGCCGTGCTCGACCCGGGTCGAGCACGGTTGAAAACACGTAGTGTAAAAGGGGCCATAAGGAAAGGGCAAGGGGAAGTCAACCTGTCCAAAACATTTGAACAGATACATGGAAAGAAGGGGCCAGGGGAAAAGTCATCCAATCCAAATATCAATTTGAAGAGATTTCCAGTGATTTGCCCAGATACATGTAAAATGGAATCATAGTTTGACAAGTGGCTTGATTCAAGTATTCACATTTAGCCCTTTTGTAATCTACTGCAGTTAGCTTTACAAACAATTTTCCAAACTACATGATGACAATATACATGTATGACTGTTTGCAGGAAAAGGTACATTTCAATCAACAACAAAATTGCCTTCATTGTGTGCCTTTCAATAACGGACCTGAAACCCTACCAAATATAAGACATGTACTGGTACACAGTTACCATCAGATGTTGCATTCCTGTTTTGGATTTCCGTCAATCACATCTGAGTCATCCCCAGACTAATGACATTTACTATTATCAATTTGCACAAACTGCTATTGGTGCTATTGGTTATTTATGGCTAATTTTACTTAATGAAGGCGCTTTGTTTATGATGCTGTAAAGCCATTGTTTTCATGTGATTGGTTTAACCCTAACCCTATCTTTTAACCCCTTTACTAGTGTCCTGCGTCATACATGTATTCGCTACACTTCCACCGTCTGCCTCATTATGGCACAGTATGACGCAACGTAATGCATAATGCATTACATTGCGTCATACATGTACTATGCCATAATTTTTGTACATGAGGCAGTGCATTACAAACGTGATGCCATGGTAGAGTCATGACGTCATGGACCAGATTAATACTGGTCTATCACAGCGAATGCGACGACGGCGTTGATCAGTAAAGAAAACCGGTTACAAAATGGTTACAAAAGCCACATTTACACTCCAGAATTTTCACCGTGCTTGGTCCGGACTGAGCACGGTGCGGCACAATTCTGCCAAATGTAACAAGTCCAACCTGCTCCTCCCGGTACCAAATGGCAGTGTAAACAGGCCTGTCCCACTTGACTTTCAAAGCGGGCACAGTCAGGGTGGAGCTCGACATGCTTCAACCAGGCTAGTGTGAAAAGGGCTTATGTCACCTTTGAAGCTTCACAGCAGAAATGGCTCATCATTCTAGTTAAACAATCATCAAAGTAACATGATACAATTATACCTCCACATAATCAACACCAGCTAATGATGTCTGCTATCTCAGGGTGAGACAAGCAGTCATCACGGGGAACCAGATACGTTTTGTACAGTCAATCTGGTTAATACAGACACCGAGTGTTATATTAGGCAAGAAAATCAATAGCCGAGATAAACTGCTTCTTGATCCTTCGAGATGGAAGCTTTGAAGTGTCATCGCAGGGCTCCGCGGTATGCATGACATTTCTTATCATGCTTTCTTGATTTAGCACTTAATTTAGAATCTGTTTAAACTGAATTGATGAAAGCTCAAATCTGATTAGAGCTGAATACGAGAGTTATTAGGTTAATACCTATTGTATACAGCCAGATTCATACTTCAGACACCAGGGTCTGCATCCAATGTGCGATTTGCCGCCGGATGTGCGTTTGCCGCCGAACCTCACCAGTTGATTTGGTCAGCGTCAAACTGTGGGTCAATTAATGGTCTTGCAATAATTCTGCTTCATCAAAACGCTGACCGAACGTTGTGATATGAATCAATACGACAATGTCTGCATCTATATTTGATCACGTGCCGGGCGCCAACGTTCAGTGTCGCAAGCATGAATCAAGACTATGGATGTATTAAGGAAATGCCTACTTCAGAAGCAACTCACACGAACACATAATAATGGGAAACTATCAGCAGAAATGGTCAGCATCTTAAATGCTTTCAGAATATCACTTAGCTAGGACAACATATAAGGTGATGATGTCAGTGGGCATGAAGTAGCCAAACACATGAATACTACTGAGCTTTCTTCATGGAAAACACAAAAACAAGTTTTACGGAAACAACTGATGGAATTCTATAGAAAATATCCCCATGATCCCATGATGACACTTCAAACCATTGTATCGGAAACAGATGAAAACACACTTTATTCCAAATATTGATTTTTCAACCTGATACAATCCCCAGTGGCTGTGTTAGTCAGATTGACTGTAAAATTGAGATTATTTCAACTTTTTAGAGGCAGTGGTAATGTTTTGATAACAGCATTATGAAGTTTGCATGCAAAAGTATCGTTTCTCACCCTTTGTAGAGCTGTCATAAAGATATTCTCGTCATTCTGGTTCAACTGGAGTTCGTTCCTACAAAATGAGAAAACTCGGTTTTCTAAGATCAAAAGCATTTTAGATGACAAGCGTATAACAAGAAGGAATGAGCAAAGATTGGCAAAAGAAGCCATCATTCTGCATGGAAATTTCTCTTTTGAGCAAATTTAGCCAACACAACTTGTTCAGAGGAGATGAAGACCTGCCAGTTACAGTGGAACCTCTCTATTAGGGACACCTTCGCGACTGAACTTCAGTGTCCTTAATAGAGGTGTCCTCCTGGCAGAGAGGTCTGCTATGAGAAGTTCCTGTATTTCAATGGCTATGTAGAGGGGTGCAACATCACTGTCATAGTCAACACTTGCTATCAGGGGTGATGAAAACCCAAGAGAGGGTATAAAGGCAAGCCGCAATAGTGAACCTCATTATGCAATAGAAGATGGGGATTTGGCCTAGTGGTTAAGGCGTGCTGCCCTTAGTGCTGGAGATTGATGCCTAATGTGAGGGTCCGTGGGTTCGAATCTGGTAGGAAGCGATGTCTTTCACCTTCGAAACCTGTTTCTATTTCATGTTCATGCAATATAAGTCAATGCAAAAAGTAGTGAAATTGCAACATGGAAACTGCTATTGGAAACTGAGCCCAAATGCTATGAAGCAATGACCCAGCTTCCAGGGTGACAGCACTCAGTTTAAAGATACGCAGCCTGCAGTAACATTACACTCTATGTTCACATCGGAGAAACTACATTGGTATGCAAATTGAGCCGTGACTAATAAACTTGATGCTGTTTTTTACCGTAATCAAATAAGATCACGAGAGAAAAATAATCGGCTAATAGCGATGATATTGTGGCATTGTTACAATTTGCAGATTGTACAGGAAACACAATTACATGTGAGTGTGAAATATATCTTACCTCAGTTGTGGATCCAGACCTGCCAACATCTGATAAAACACATGGAAGGATGGTTCACCCTCTGGTCGCCTTACAATGCGTGTTTTCTCTAACATTAGCACCTGTGGGTACAAAAACATCTCATGATCAGATCGCATTCTTATAATAGGTAAGGAATGACTTAACAATAATACCAAGACTTGGAACGCTTTTGTTGCTTTTTTCAATAAACCACAGTCCCAAAATGAAGTTCTGTTATGCCAAAAACAACGTAATATGCATAAATCATGTGTGAATCTAGTGACAATAAGCCTTTTTACATGGAGTCGGTTCGATCCTGTTCGAGGCCAGTTCACTTACTTTTGCTGCATGGGTGAATGTCGTCCACTCCTGATCCTACACACTAATTCCTAGCCCAAGCCCCTAACCCCAACCCTGACCCTCAACCCTTGTCACTGACCCCTACCCTAATCCTAACCTAGTCCTGACCCTAACCGTCAACACTAACCATCCTAACTCAGTAACCTGGGTACACTGGCAGGTTTAGACGACATTAACAGTTTGTGCCTTACTTTTTGTACCATGGAAAGGGAACGATAGTACAGGTCACATGGCTTTTTCACGGAACAAGAAGCAAGTGAACTGGCCTCGATCCAGACTGAACCGACTCCGTCCGTGCAAAAGTAGCTATTGTACACCTACCTGTAAACTCATACTGGCAATGTTACCACCATTATCGAATTCAACACCATAGATCTGAGTGAATCTTGAAGCATTTGTATTCATGACAGTCCTCGAATGACCGAAGGCCTCCAAGAGGATGAACGATGCATGAAGTTTCTCCACTGGAAAATAAATCGACCGCATAAAGGATGAGGCAAAACAGAGCTCTGAAGCAATTGAGATCAAGTGGTTCTGCAAGGGAAGGCCAAACAGCAATTAATGAGAATCATGTCTGAAGATGGTCTGAGATATCTTGAGATGCTGGAGGGTGAAATAAGTGCAACTGCCCGAGGCGTTTCTGCACTTAAGAATATGGTGATAGGAGTACAAATACAATACCCATCCAACAATCTCTCATGCACAAACCTATCACATAGCATTATTAAATTATTTGTAATTTTGAGCCCTAAGGATCCAACAGCCACTTTCATTATTTGAAATGTGAAACTACCACTGTTGTCTAATTTTTTCTTCACAACGATTGAAATGGGAAAGATTGACACGGGAATGTGGTTTCGAAATATTGCAAATAATTTTATCCCTAGAGGGCTCAAATACAATGTGACAGCCCTTTTTGTCAATATTCAATATTTCAAATTAGTCAATATTTGAAAACAGTTTCTTCACAAAGAATTATCTATAGAAGATTTGGAATGGAAAGTGTTTTTATCCATAATAATCAATAATAGAAAAGTACTTACAGGTGACAACTTTATGAGCACTCCCCGCCGCAGCAACCAAGAAATTCAAGACATGACGAGCGTTGGTCGTCTTGCCAGCTCCACTGCGCCCCATGAAGACAATGGATTGGTCATACCTCTGGGTGAGCAGTGAACGGTACGTTGTTTGGGCTACAGCGTAAATGTGGGGTGGCATGTCCTCCTGTTTACAACCACGGAACATCTGCACCACCTACAAGAGCAGAAGAAAGGCGATGAAAATTTTTAACTTTTGTCCACCACACATGAGCTGTTACCAGCATTTTAAGTCAGAACATGTGCTGTTACCAACATTTTTGAGTCAAAACATGAGCTGTTACAATATTCGGGATACTGTCAACTACAATCTGATGTCCCAGTCAACGGGACATGAACAAAGATCAGATGAGACGATTGCAGTGAAAATATGTTGGAATTGACTGAAAACCATTTGGTATTAAAAAGACAAGCAGAGCCAGGGATCCAATCCAAAAGCTGGCGTGCTATTTATTTGGAATACGGCACAGAGGGAAAAGAGCATCAATCGTACTGCCTGGAGGGATAAACAACAGGATATCGACATTGTGGGAACACAGCAAACCAACAATTTGGCAAAATTTTGGAGGCAAATAAAAATGCGACGGTTCAAACCTTTGCAGGAATGCCCACACGCACCCAAAGCATGGCATGTTTACATCTACATGATCGAACTTCTTGATGTACATGTAGTAAAAACAAAATTTTTGAAAATCTCCCATAGGTGTTTGAGCGAAGCATACAAAAAGAGTGAATGAGGTGATGTGATGTGTCTGTTACAGTAATAAGTGACAGATGTGCTAGCAGGAATTAGTAAACTGTTTCACACTTGTATTAAAACTTATTGAAATCTAAGTGAAAATTGCAGAATGATTTTAGAGCAAAAGAAACCCTTGGTCTAACACATTTTACATTCATAGCCTTCACTTGAAGGACCCCACATCAGGGATTTGTAATTCTCTGGACATACGTCATGCAGGATGATCATTTTTTCATGACATTTTTATTCACATTACCCCGGTATTAGAAACACAGCCCTCTGCTCTCTATCATCAAGAAACAGTACGCAGGTGAGCAAAAATTTTTAAGAACACTTTTATATGTCACCCATGGGCCATGAGACCAGAATATTCATCTTTACACCATTTGCACTTAAAAATTTCTTAAAAGTTTTCATATTTCTGTCTTTGAGAAAAAAAAGTGATTTTATGACAAAGAAGGGACAGCACAGCAGGTGAGGTGTAGGATTTGGTGCTTACAACACCCAAGTTTGCAGGTAGCAGAGAAATTACAGAGGGTATCTGCAGGATCTGCCACCATGAACTGATCAGATGCCACAGCTAATGGTCTCACTACAGAGAATAAGGTGATTGACGGATTGCAAGGGGTTCTTTACGGAAGGGATTGTACTCACATGCTTAGATGGGGTAGTAAGACCAAGACAACCCTAAATTTTGTACAGAGGTTTCAAAGACAACCATAAACATCACAATGAAAACAACATTGATCTTGTAGTGTTTTGGTTTAAAGCACGGAGACATTACATAACCAATCCTGTACCAAAAGGGTGACACAGAACCTGACAGGGGGAACGAAAATAAAATGCATGGCTCCAACTCTTAGGGTAAGGACTGTTACAGGTTTAGAATGATATTTACAATTTGATCACTCATGCAAAATCCCTCAAAAGGCATTTTATAATTCCATCATTTGATCTCCAGAATAAGCATACATGTACTTGGAAAACATGCATTTCATAGATTTTTACAATTTTTTTGTAGAATTTACACGAGTTACGCCACAAGTTAGGCACATTTCTCACCTTTTCGGAATAAATTGACATAGAATGCATGGGGTTGATGATGATCATGGCTGGTCCCGCGTACGTATGGATTAGGTTGCCCCGGTAGCGTTGCCTGATAGTATGAATGGAGCTACACTCATTCAAGTACCGCAGGGCTGCAAGATCTTCAGAGCTGTCGAACTGGGGAGGGTTACGCTGGAATAAAGATGGATCAAGAATATATAAGAATGGTTACTGTGTCTTTAACCTCAGTATTAACATGTTTTGAGACATTGTATTCTGATTTTGTCGGTTCCATTTGTGCTTCCTGAGATATGCGATCCTCTCATCCTCTCCTGCAACTTGCATTATACAGGATCAAGATCGTAGCTTTGTTCTGTATGGCCCATGGCCCATATGGCTTCGGAAGCAGTTGCCAGGCTACATCCCGGAATCTAAAAGACACTAACACTTTGAAAGGCTTGCAAAGTCTTGGCTCTTTGAGAGAGCATATGAGCAGTAGCGCAGTGAGCATGTATAAGACATGTAAAACCAAAAAGGTGCCGAAACGATGGATTTGCCCATAGTGGTCTGATCCCTGTACTTACCCTTTCCACATCCTCCTCATCAACCTCCAGGACCTCCCCTCCATGGTCCAGACGAACCTTACACCGTCCCTCTGCCAACGATGCAATATCTGTTGCCTTGAGCACCCGTGCTGCTGCATATCCTCCTTTGTGAATCAACCACACTTGTTCTGCATCAAGCCAAGCTTTCTCAGTCTCAAGTTCATCTTCTGTCTTTGCCTGAAGAAAAAATCCCATTTGACTGAGTTATGCTAAAACTACAACACCAACTGACAACAATATCAGGTCTCTTTCTGCAAGGACCTAGGGAATAAAGCATTATATTCTCCATAAACACTCATGAAAAAAAACAACCTCATCATGCAACTTAATAGCTGTATAAGAACACTCCAGATTATTTTCCATATTAAACAGTGTAATACTGCTGCTGGGGAGAAGAAAATTTAATAAGTTCATAATAGAGCATTCAGAAAGGTATTAACGAATTTTTTATGAGAATTCACTCGAGGCAAATATTCATAGGCCACTCCAATGGATCGCTTTTAATAGCTACATGTATCAGTTTTATCTTCTATGTAGCCTGGAAAATGCAAAAAGAATGAAATCGCGTATGTCTTCACCCCTGGAATTTAAAGGAAGCTAGCACCTCAGAACTGTAAAAGGTAAATAAACATTGAAATATAAATGCCCCAAGAGGGTTGAAATAAAAGCAATTAATTGAAAATTTCCACAACACGTAAACAATGATTACAAATGAATAATTCACGAAAGGAATTCATGGCCACAGCATTGTGCCATGACCACTGCCTGTAGTTCAACAATCACTTAAGAGATGGCACTGCTTTGCCACTATCATTGACATCATGCCTGGTTAGTTAACCAATTGCTTCAGAGATGGCACTCTTGTGCCACAAGCTATCTGTTCGCAGCATATCAATAAATTTCACTGCAAGTCACATCTGCTGGAATACTAGTCCAAATAAAGTAAGAACTCCCTTCATCTCTGAAGACTGCAAATCATTCAAATATATACTATATGCAATTTTGAGTCAAATCCATGCAGCTGTTTGGTCAGAAACTTGACCGAAACTGAGAAAGAGGATTCTCAGATAGATAAAGATATAGAAATCCATTTTAAAAGACCTTTTTACCTCTCACAAAGCATAGAATGAGTAGGATTTAAACCCTAGATTTATTACTCACAACATCTGTTTTCGTACGAGGCCAAAATCGTTCGAATTTAAGATCAGCGAACTCGCCCTCCCACTCATAATCGTACTCAAAAACATCATCAACCCCAGAACAATCCCGCGACGAAATCACAGAATTTGACCTCTTGAGGATAGCCTGATGGTCAAGGTTTATAGTATGTCCAGTGACACTGAGGCTACGCCCTCGATAAGGAGTACATTTCTGTAAAGTTTGCTGGTCAAATAAATGATCAGGTAGCACTTTGTCAAAGTCAGATTCCTCTGATGACACACACGCAAGGTTCTCCTGATCACGACTTTCCTGGCCAGGCAACTCGGTATTTGGTGAAGTTTTAGCTGTTGCAAAAACTGTCTCAAAAACGTCATCCTGCAGAGAGTGTTCTCCCAGATCAATGCCTAAACCATCATCAAACATCCAGGCACTGTTATATTCTGCAACATTTGGGCTCCACGAAGTTTTCGAAGTCCTACGCTTATCTCTTCCCAGCTCGGATTGCACTCTGGAAGACTCCGAAACAAGTTCGTTGATATCTCGTGCCTGATCATGCACAGCTGATTCTGATTCAATCTCACCTTCCTCAGATTCACCCACATCATGTAATCGCTCCGACACATGGCGAGATGATCTGCCACTAGCAATGCTCGTCGATTTATCACTGACTGATGTTGCAAAGAATTCGACGAAGTTCTGAGGAGATGACGGTGCATTCAGAACAATAATTTGTGGCTTGGCCTGTGCAAACTTCGAGGTATTCCGCAACAGAAGGGCAACACGTTCCTCATACGACGCATTACTTGAGCAAGACTCCGTCCTTCTTGTACCATTCAATACCAGGCTATCAGTATCAGTAGTTCCCTTGAAACTAGATGTCACAGCATCACCTGGACAAAACTGACTCATTGATCCAGCATCAAAGAAGTCTGAATTATAAGACAACAAGCTAACTGGATGGTCCTTATATCCAATATTCTTACTAAGCAAGTTCACCTCCATATCCACCATAGAGAATGGTACTTCAGCCTACATTAGATTTTGTGCAGCAGGCACAGATCCACCTGAAGGATCATGCAACTGTGAGGCATCCTGACCCATTGCAACTCATGGTGACTGTTTCATATTTTTCAAACAAGTCAGATTCCTCCATTAATCTGATATACTAAAATAGAGAATAATTTGATACATGAAACCCTTATTAGAAGGGTACGTGTAGGTAAACATGTTGTAGACCTCTCAAGCATGTCTCATCCACCATGGAATGATCCAATTCTCCAAAAGGGCTTTCCAAATGTTTCCGCTTCCAGTGACGGTGTATTTTGCGCCAACCTGACAAAGCAAATACATGCTAGTACTAACTATAAATGAAAGCAAGAAACCACATATCAAATTCATAAAAGGCGCCCACAGGTCGACATTGCGTCCTGAAGCAACTTGCGGCAACGAGCTTTCCAGCGATGGAAGCTACTCGAAGCGACTGATCAGTTGCCGATTTTGTCGACCTGAACGCACTTACGTCTCCAAGAAACTGCCAGATGCATCATGAGCCTGCTGTTCGAGGTATAACTGCCAGTTGTTCCGAGTTCCTCTCAATCGCTGAAAGGTCGACCTGTGCGTGATGGTTTTTTATCTGCGACGGATCCGTCGAGTTGCTTCAAGAGGCAATGTCGACGTGTGGGCACCTTAACACAGGCCAACTGTTACCGTGGTAACTTTTTATGAGATTCTGTTGTAAGTACTACAAGCAACCTCAAAGGGTCAGAAGTATCTCTGACAGTGACACTGCAAAAAACAGAGGGGCAAAAGTAGGAATATTCATATTCAATTTTACCACACCCTCAGTGGCGCGTCATCTCCCATTCATCCTCGGCATGGAGTATTGGGGAGAATCATGCATATGCCGTAGGAATCATGGGAAA
>NMRB01001471.1:169018-180448 GCA_002633025.1 Notospermus geniculatus
TTACTTGAGCAAGACTCCGTCCTTCTTGTACCATTCAATACCAGGCTATCAGTATCAGTAGTTCCCTTGAAACTAGATGTCACAGCATCACCTGGACAAAACTGACTCATTGATCCAGCATCAAAGAAGTCTGAATTATAAGACAACAAGCTAACTGGATGGCCCTTATATCCAATATTCTTACTGAGCAAGTTCACCTCCATATCTATAGAGAATGGTACTTCAGCCTCCATTGGCTTTTGTGCAGTAGGCACACGTCCACCTGAAGGATCATGCAACTTTGAGGCATCCTGACCCATTGCAACTCATGGTGACTGTTTCATATTTTTCAAACGAGTCAGATTCCTCCATTAATCTGATATACTAAAATAGAGAATAATTTGATACATGAAACCCTTAAGGGTATGTGTAGGTAAACATGTTGTAGACCTCTCAAGCATGTCTCACCCAACATGGGATGATCCAATTCTCCAAAACGGCTTTCCAATGTTTCCGCTTCCAGTGACGGTGTAGTATTTTGCGCCAACATGACAAAGCAAAACATGCTAGTACTAACTATAAATGAAAGCAAGAAACCACATATCAAATTCATAAAGGTGCCCACAGGTCGACATTGCGTCCTGAAGCAACTTGCGGCAATGAGCTTTCCGGCGATGGAAGCTACTCGAAGCGACTGATCAGTTGCCGATTTTGTCGACCTGAACGCACTTACGTCTCCAAGAAACTGCCAGATGCATCATGAGCCTGCTGTTCGAGGTATAACTGCCAGTTGTTCAGAGTTCCTCTCAATCGCTGAAAGGTCGACCTGTGCGTGATGGTTTTTTTATCTGCGACGGATCCGTCGAGTTGCTTCAAGACGCAATGTCGACGTGTGGGCACCTTAACACAAGCCAACTGTTACCGTGGTAACTTTTTATGAGATTCTGTTATAAGTATACAAGCAACCTCAAAGGGTCAGAAGTATCTTTGACAGTGACATTGCAAAAAACAGAGGGGCAAAAGTAGGAATATTCATATTCAATTGATCAGAATGGTCTGAAAAACTGCTGCTTGCATAGCAGTACATCAACAGCGGCATGCATTCGATAGTTTTTTAAAACCACTGAATCGTTAATCAATACCAGTGTAATAGAATTGTGCAGGTATCAAAGGTATCGATCCAATCAATCTAATCAATAAGTATTTATCGACAGTCTACTATGTTAAAGGTATGACCAGTGTGGAAAGTAAAAGCTAATGTGCTTTGGAATGGGTGCCAATCAATTTCACGTTGCTATAATCTATTTTTGATATTACTGTAAAATTCCTTTGGGGATTGTGACGGGTACCATCACCATCACAGTAAGCCTGATGAACAGACATGGTATATCACTGAAGAACAGACGTGGCACATCACTGAAGAACAGACATGGCATAGCACTGAAGAACAAACATGGTATAGCACTGAAGAACAGTATGGCATATCACAGAAGAACAGACATGTCAGCAGGGTTGGAGCTACCATTGTCTTCTTTTAGCCAAAGTAAAGAAAAGCCTATTGTTCAGTAGTGTGAACAATAGGGATTTTCTTTACTTTGGCTAAAAAAAGTAATGGTAGCTCCAACCCTGTCATGACATATCACTGAAGAATAGACATGGCAAATCACTAAAGAACAGACATATCACTGAAGAACAGACATGGCATATCACTGTCAGAGCTGATTCTTTACAATATTTCTGTCACAGAAACACACTTCAGAGCCAATCAGAGGCCCAGCTACTCCCATTCCATTTCAACCACGAACTATCCATGCCACAATAGACCACCTACAACCTTACACATATCAGAATTAGAAAAGCAACAAATGCTAATTGGCCTGCTGCCACACTCAACCTTCTCTGAGAGAAAAAACTTGCATAACAGAGATTGGCTCGTAATTATTCCTCAACAAGAAATGCAAAGGAGTGGATTACAACATTGACAGTATTTTTTTTTACACCAACACCACAGAACAATAGGCCTACCATTACCAACCAACAGCAAAACATGAACTGAAAGCAGCCTCAACGGACCAAACCCTCTCCCCTCTTGGAAAACCACTTCCTTGGCAAAGGAAAACAAATATAACAGCCATACCTTGAATATGTCTCCAGACATTGCCACCTCTGAAGATAGCACCTGATAGAATGCTACAGAGCAACAGAAAGAGCAACAGATAATCGATTAGCCAAACGAGAACCGAGCGTTAACCCTTTCCAGGAAAATTATCCGTAAAATACAGAAACCACAATGAAACAATACATGATGAAGGACTCCAACACATCACCCAAGATTTAAAATCAAAGCCTTATTCCTATGGTATAATCTATTCCTAATTGATTGCCTTATATTCCTATGGTCTAAGTTCCAACAAGTTACATGTATATTTCATTTCTTGCAAATACTCACCCCCAGACCGGCATAATCATAATATATGTAAGTTTTCGTTCGCACTTGCATCTCGCGACCACCTGTCATTTCAAAGGCACCAATGTGTTCCAATTGATTGGCTCTGTACATTCCTAATTGTGGCCCAATCTCATCATCGATCGATGGCCCTCGATAACCACTCAATCCTTTCTGTACACTGCAGCGCTGTCATCCACTCATTTCAACAGTCACACTAGAGTAGCGTAATTGATCAGGGCACGAAGAACGGTACAAAACTCCTGACAGAATCGCTTCACAAGGGTATGCTCCTGTGGTCAACAAGAATGCTTCTTCCGCTCAGCAAAAGTACAGCCATGCAAACGCAAAATCAAACTCATCCACACCAGACCCTAATAAAGGCATACCAAGCTATCCTAACAGGTTCAATACTCTTATCAAATCAGGATCATTCAGCAATTTTCAGGCAAAGATCGCTCATATACCTCATGAAGAAGCAATTGCTATCACTAGGCCAGGCATTATCACATTTTCAACCTACATGTATTCACTCAGTCTCCTTTTTGGTTGTTCCTCCCAGTACATGTATGTTGGATAATTTTTCTACTCCACACTTTCAACTTTATGAATCACATTCACAGTTGAATGCACTTTATCTTGTAGTATTAATCCACAATCAAATTTTAACAGCACCATTTACATGTACTTTTCCTCATTCCGTAAAAATACCAATACAATACAGTATCCGCAGTCTGTCACACACTAGCATCTATAAATAATCATTTTCTGCAGACTATTCTTAGTGTTTTGTATTGATCTATTATTGAATATTGTGTTGGTCTACCTTGAACATGCCCAGGGTATAATTTCCATTTCACTTGATTGTAGCAAGAACTGTTCAATAAGAATCCAACTTCAGAGAAAGAAGTGATCACTACAAAAATGTTGACGAAATGCCATAATATCATTATCAAAGAAATCTGCAGGTGATGTCTTAAGTCAAAGCCAACATGAATCCTGAAGACGAATTAGCTATGTAAGCCATCCAAACAACAGGAAACCCAGTTCCATCGAAGTTGATTCTGACTAGATGATGTTGCTGGCCCGAGTTCCACTTTACATACAGAAGTTGTCAAAAATCAATGGTATGAGAAATTGTCTGGTTGAAATATTCCTATCTCTTCAAATACATGTAGTATCTCATTTTTTATCCAAGAGCAAAGAGATCAGCATTATCGTTCATATATGACCAAGTGTCACACCATCCGCATCCCCAATGTCCAACTGACATTGTCAAACATCAAAGCCACGACTGCACCACTACTGTCAGATCTCGAAAGATAATCAATTGACTCTAGCATAGATTCCCGATTTGGCTTGCCAACTGACACCACTCTGTCAGCTCACCAACTCAGAAATCCCACTGAGAAATAGAACCATCACGCTGGCAACCGCCTACGGAATAATATCCATATCTATACATCCTTCAAATCCAATAACATCATGTGTGCTCTGGATGCAGTTCTACCACAGAAAGGGTTTCCAGCATCTCATAATCTGCATCAAATTGGTCTATTCAACAAGGCAGTGTTGTTGTTGCTAAGTTGAAGAGGTCAACAATGACAATACCCCTGACAAGACTGGTTGAAATACTCGGAACCAATTATTTCTTACAATAGATTCAGCAAGCATACATTCTAATACTTGCCTTCCACACCCGACAGCCCATGGAGTGGATGTGAAATGCAATGTTTAGCACACCAATGAAACTGCTGTAACATGTTTAACACACCTAATTTACCTTTCCCATTATATGGTTCAGTATCGACTTTCATAACTTGAACGTTGTTTTTCTTCTGTAGTACTTTTCATTGGTCACACCACGCCCACAGAGTAGTTTTCAGTTTTGATTCACAACACACACACTCGACATGTCATTTCATGTGACTTTCGAACACAGCCTAACACGCTAGACCATCAATTTTGGTCTTTCAATATCGTGTGTGGACTATTAAAGCAATACTTCCTGTGCACATACTGGTACATCAGGTTTGACAGCAAGAAAATTTGTAGCTCAAATGGCTGCACGATGTACTTGAGTACATGGAGAATTTACACTCCAAACACGAGCAGCCAAACCACGAGTGGAGTATTGTGAGCCTCACTGACACAAAAGAATTCGATATTCATGTGCTTGAATTCAAAGCATGCACAACATGGAAGAACAAAGCCTTGTCTTTCTCTTTGGTCCAGTTGATATTCACTTATCAGCATTATCTTTATCACGGTGCTACCACCTTGCTGGAAAGATACACACTATATGAGTTGACATGGTAATAATGGTTAGTAGTGACATCGCACACACTATACAGAATGGACAGGGTAGTTCAGCAGACATACTATACATCTATGTATAATTGATAGCGTTTGCTATAATGATGGATAATTATCAGCAATCAACACTCTACAACTGCTAAAAGAACCAAATCAGTACCACTGGCCGAAATCCAAGTTCTGAGAAGTGTATCTAGGGAATTGGTCAAGGATTTCATAAGTTCCAAACATTGTTTCTAAATATCAAAAGTTTTGAAAAAATTTGACACAGAATTCTCAAAGTATGACCAAGTCATACATTGAACAAGTTTATGAACATGTTTATAAACTGGCATTGTGTACGTTTTTTTCTTCAACCAATTCCCACCCTAATCTAAGTTATTCGGAGTCAATTAAATAAATCTCTTTAGAATATGTTGGCACTAGAAAATAAAGAGTCACATGTGAAAGGAATATCGTAGGTCTTTTACATTAAAGAATTTTCAGATCAAGGAAGATTTATTTCGTATACTTCCATAATATGCTTTTTCATCCATATAAGATTACAGATTTTTGGTATTTTAGTATATTAGAGAATTTCTTTACGATTTGCGCCTACTGACATATGGTGTTTGGTACACTGCAAAGGTCAACAAGCACAAGTTGTACACATATTTTTCTCAATACAATATTGAGTTAGAGGAGAGGACATTTTTTTCAAATGGCAGGTTGAATTAACTTCAATTCAGGCCTATTTGTTTCAATCAACAACAAATGAATTTGAATCATTCTATGTCTCTGTAATGCGGCAATGATAATTCATCGTGACCTACATCAGAGGCAAATTATAAAAGTTACCTCTCTCATGTAGAAAATCATGTTTAAATTCAGCAACTCAGTTTCTCCAGACTGAGTGATCACATAAAACTGTCAACTTATCTAACAGAGCCCCAGCACATGATCCAGCAAATCTGATACCAGTAATGGATGCATTCTAGTACCCTACATGCATTCTCAAGAGATATTGATTCAAAACTTAAAAGAACAGGTCAGCAGCTTTCAATCTCAAGTGATGAAGTGTGTTTTCATGAAAGGTTCTGCCATAGCAGGACTTTCCTTGAAGTAACTCATTGAATGGAACAGACTAGACAGCAACCTAGTACACAAGCCTGAAAAATCACCACAGAATACAATCAAAGACCATCGCTGTCACATGGAACCTTCTTCTACTGTAGAACTAACAGATCATCCACTCTACTTCCATTCATCTGCAAGAACAAGATTTGACTAGTTGTTTGTAAATATCTTAGTAATGCTCAGATAGATTTCTAACATGATTTGTTGTGCTGGTAAAGCGGTAGGTTTCTACAGGTATTGCTGAAAGAATGTTCAGCATGGCTTTCATGCAGGCTTATGTTGATATACGGCGCATTACTTGCCAAAGAAGCCGCTGAATGAAATTCTCAGCAAAGTGAGTGCTTCAGGTTAGCAGTAGAGATAAATATGTTATTTGTATAACATACCATGATTTAGGTATGAAGGTGCCATATTCCTATGTTGTTTTAACAAGAAAGAAGTTCGCTGATGTAATGTAACTTTATGATACATGTATTTGTGAGTTTTGGCAATGGTCCAGTCAGCCCTATAGTCGACAAGATTTTGATGAACATTTTCTACATGGTGCCAACTTGGAAGAAAGTATCTTGGGGAAACCACAGGAACAAACAGTTGACAGACATTGATCAACAACCTCCACGAAACGATGACAGACTTGACTGGATCATAGACTACACCTGCACCTGAAATGATGCAAACTTGAATTTTTTTAGTGTATGAAATCAAAAATCTATTTTTGATTAAATGCACAAGTCACAAAAATATGAAATATGAAAATGCCATGAGCACACAAGATAAGGCATCGCCATGAGCACACGAGATAAGTTGTTCTATACTCACCAGAAGGCTATAGTGGGGGATGGGTCCTCCAAAGTGCTAAGAATGGCCTTGAACATTTGGGAGTTCACAATACATTTAGGAGTCCAGCAACAAGCAGACACCACCACCAATACTGCTAAATGAAAGCACCATGCACCTATTAGTAGGCCCTACTTACATCTTTCTTTCTGTATCGCATGCTTCCACTTCTTCTCAAGCTCCCAGCCTGAAGGTGTTCCTCATCAAGTGGTACATCAGTACCATCAACTCCTGATCGCATACTCAACTCACTCAACTCGGGAATCGGCTGCACCATAAGTATCACCTGATCTCCAGATGCTCGAATATACTCAATAATTTCTTCCCGTGACTTATCCTCCACATTCACACCATTGACCTGTATGAGGCGGTCACCAGGCAAAAGTGGCGTCTGCGCAGACCGAGGTCCACTCCCAGGTTCAGCAAAAATCACAGTCCGTTTTCTTTCAACTGCATCGGTGATACTCCGCTCCAACACAGTACCACGTCGTAAAGTAAACCCAAAATCGCCAGTAGGCTGTCTCTTCAATATGAGTTCGCGTGCTCTCAGAGACCTTGGAGGCGCAAGAGGGGGAAGCTCAATTTCATAATCAAGTCCATACGTTTTGTCTATTGAACTCAAAGGTTCATAATCACCAAGGACTTTTTTGAATTGTGTAGGTGTCTCGTACACATTTTCCTCAAGAGACGGTGAAATAGTAATGGAAATTTCAGCCTTCATTTTGGCCTCCGCGGCAGCCTCTGCAGAAAGCATCTCATTCGCCAAGGTATTCAACTGCAGCGCTTCGGAATCATCAGGGTTACCTGTGACACCCTGATTAGGCACAGGAGGACCATAATTTGAACTTCCTTTTAAGATGCCTCTCTTGGGTCTTGAGTGCCTCTCCTTTGATCCCTTATGCGAGAGCTGCATCTGCTTGACGCTCGTATGCTGCGAACCATCGCCATCTGCAGCACTCGACTTACTCCCTAAACAGAAGCTAAGCTTGCCTCGCTGCTATCACTAGCACTATGCATCAACCCAGCTCCATCACCATGCTTTGACTTCGGGCTACTACTGTTATTTGCAATATACTTCGGGTCTTTGTGCTTATCCTTCTCACCGAAGGACCATTTCCGCCCGAACAGCCCTTTTTTAGCCTCCTCCAGTCGATTAAGTTCATCCTCCGTGATTGGTTCCCGACTTTTCTTCTCCTTTTTATCCTTCTTTTCTTTCTTTTTTCGTTCCTTCTCTTCTCGCTCAGCTTTATCCTTTTTCTTGAAATTAAACATCTTCAAGTTTCACTCTGCAAAGACAGAAGATGAATCAAGGTTTGAGTCAGGACAGGCATCTCTCATTACACTAGACTTAGAGTATTGCCACTGCATGTGTTTCACATCAACAATATCATCAGCCAGGTAATCATTACACAAGGTCCACGCTTTTTGACTTTTTTAACATTTTCACTCACTGACTGAAATCATTCACTGCACTTCCAGTGCCACTAGAAAACCAGACCGGCACCAGCATGAGTCACTGGAATATGGTTATTGGACACCGAAATTTCTGAAACAATTCAGCTAACATGAGAATCATACATGACCATTCAGTCCGGAAACTAGGACATGACCAAGAAGAGGAAGACATCCTGCTGCCAAAACTGAGCTTCCTGCAACTAAAGTCACTTTGTAATGTTGATTTGAGAGTACAATTCAAAGAAAGCTCTGCTAAATTGAATACTTCTGTCAAATCATACCGGCTACCGGTAGTTTAAACTACTTTCTAATCCTCTGCTAAAAAGCTAGTCACAAAGAGCACAAAGGTAATCCATACATGTATTTCGGAAAAAGTTGGCAGACATTAGCCCCGTTTACACTGAGTAAAAATAACCGATCTCGGACCGGTCCGAGATCGGATCACCAAAAAAATAGCAAGTGTAAACGGGACAAGCGTGCCAGGATCGGTTCCAAACCGAACCGTGCCGAGACCACCAGTTGGAGGTGATCTCGGACCGGTCCGAGATCGGATCGGTTCGATAAACTGCTGTGTAAACGGTAACCGATCTCGGCTCGGTTGCTAAATTGTGTTCTGCACATGTGCGAATTATGAATGACGTCATTAGCGGGAATTTTTGAGTGATTTTCCATGGCGGCATCCATTTTGTTGTTGTCGTTGTTTGATTTTTCGTGTGATTTTCGTACCTCCTATCGACTGAACTGACTGGAGAGCTCAAGGGACCCGCCAACTGGCTCGGTTCCACTGTGCCAGTGTAAACGGGGCAGATCGCCAGATGACGAACCGTGCCGGGACCGGTCCGAGCNCGATCGACTGAACTGACTGGAGAGCTCGAGGGACCCGCCAACTGGCTCGGTTCCACTGTGCCAGTGTAAACGGGGCAGATCGCCAGATGACGAACCGTGCCGGGACCGGTCCGAGCACGGATCGCTTTTTCCGTGACCAGTGTAAACGGGGCTTTTGACACCAGATTTTAAAATCTGGCCACAACATTAGCGCTAAATCAGGAAGAATGTTCAGTCACCCCTGAAGGACGGAACAGGTGCAAGGCAAACCTACACAACCAGTCAATCAATAAATGACAGTTTTCCCTATGGAACATGGTTATTGCTCCTTTAGAGGCCTTTAATCAATGAGAATGACTTTTGGAATGCATGATATTGAACTAAATGAGGCCTAGCATAGGCCTCGGAATTCTTTCATTCAATGAAATATAAAGGCCAATACATGTCTATGTTTGTAGTATGTTCTACTATCATTTCATATGATGATCATCTGAATTCCGTGTACATGTACCTCATATGTACATAGAATATGCAGTGATACATTTCTCATTTGAAGATATTTTCTTGAATACCCCTCAATTCAAAAAGAAAATATTGCTTAAAATTAATAGTTTTATATTCAGCAGTGCTCGAAAAGTCGCCGAAGGCGACCCTCGCCAGTTGGCGACAAGGTTGACGCCAAATGGCGTCCTGCCTTCGTAAACAACTCGCCAAGTGTAAATTCCTGGTCGCCAATGGCGAGTAAAATAGCTACTTTTCGAGCACTGTTCAGAGACCAGTGAACAAAAGAGTCTTTAGTATACGTTTTCTAATAGTGTGCCCACACAATTTCATACTATAAAATCAGATGCTAGCCTGGAGCAATGACGGGAAAGTGTTATGATAAGTCAATGTCAAAGGCCTTGTCAATGTCATTTCCACTACAGGCCCTGTGGGTCATACACAGTCCTTGTGAAAGCATGGAAAGTCTAGTCCAGTGATCTGGATATGTATACTGTTATAAATTCCCGATGAGAGGACTTCACCAGAAATCAAGTACTTCCTACAAGTGCACAATATTCGAACAAGCAAATGTCAGGCCCAGAAAAGTATATTTGAAGAGCACACATGAGTGACCAACTGGCCAATATGAAGTGAAGGTAAAGAGCCAATACAGGTCCCCTATGGTCAACAACTACAAGGGAATTACAAACACAGGCAATACTTCAACAATCTGTTGACTTCAAGGTGGAGGTCTATTCTGTCCATGTCTGCATGGATCAAACATCTTTTTACATCCATGATTTTGTAGTGAGTTGGCAAATGACGTACATACATGTATGTACATGTATCAGGCTTCCTCTCACAGTGAGTTCCAACAAAATTGAACAGACATCCATTTCCCAACACAATATATCAGTACTTAGATAAGAGCAGCAGAACTGGCTCCAACAGTTGGGGTGCTTCTGTTGTGCTTCTGAAAGCAAACTTTTCCCAGACTCATGGACGACTGCAACAGGCCAGTTTCGTAGACAGGAGATTGTCCCAGAATGCAGATGTTTCCAAAGCCAGTCATGCCAGTTCCCTCAGTTCTGACTCAGATTATCAGGAGACTTCACTTCATTCAGTTACGAACATACAACTGTACCAGTACCTCAAACTTGGTGTCCATACTTGTAGCATTGCAAGCACTTATGATTGTGTACCATGACATGATTCAGGAATCATGATGCTGTAATTACACAAAAGAATGTGTCACTCGTTTTGTAGACCTACAGGAACAACAGGATGTCAAATCAGGAAACAAAGAATCGACATTCCATGAATTACACTAAAAATATATGTGTTTAATGGACGATTATTCCAGTAATTAAATCACCATCACGAGTGACGGTATTCAGTTTTCAAGGGACCACACATTGTCAGTTATCAGAACATGACGAACACGTCAAACAGGCAGATACTGCTGTGCCATAAAAACCGCAACCACTGGAGCACCTAGTCATTGGCAAACATTATTTGATTGCAATGCAGCAATAAATCAGCAACTTGATAATTTTTTGCAAAATCATGACACAGAAGTTCACTTGAATGACAATTTATACATTGTCAACACCAACTGCTATTTTCCACAGTTAGGCCTACACCCAATCATTTCTCAACATAAACATATATGCAATAGATTCTTATGTGCATGCACATGTGTAACACATGTGTAACAAGTTTTTTGAAAATCTCATTGCTTCGTGTCAACAGTCAGGATGTGCATTATACATGTAGATACAAATGCGGTCAATGATGGGCATGACCTCAGTAGACAAACTGGCATGTTGACAGACTTAGTCATCATCAATGTCATGAAATGGGACAAGGGCGATTATGCACAATGAAATGGCCAGGGCCATTGTGCTCACCTCTGTGATAAGTCTCCATGGTTAAGTGTGAACCTGTGACTCTCATGGTCAATGTTGAGGATC
>NMRB01001472.1:0-17369 GCA_002633025.1 Notospermus geniculatus
GCAACAAAGTGGAAGTGATATTTATCAGAGTATGTCATTGCCGGTAAGATAAAGAAGATAAGGGCCAAACCTTTGTGCACCCTGCGCAAACTCCTTATCTGTTTCCAGAGCCATCTAATAACATAAGGACGGGCCTTATTTCCATCCTCTCCTATTGTCAAGGAAGCTGTATGACGCCGTATCTTTCGTCAGCCATCCGGCTTTCATGTTATCAGAAAATAGATGGTACAGAAATATTCTCTAACTACAACCTCATAAGGTATGGTAATATCACCCTGTAAGTGTTTGACTGACGAAGAGGTCGTGTAGAGTGCGAGATGCGAGAGAGTACAGCATAAAATACCCACCATAACCATTCCACCATCACCAAACAAACTCTTGTCCTTTGCAAAGACATAAAAGGTTCAAAGGTTCTTATATGTAGTTCGGCACTTCACTTATCACAACATTATTACAGCGTATATAATGCTTTTATTTCTTTTCTCTTCACTATTACGTGATGCTAGGCGAGATAAAAGCTTTCCACCTTGTCAGCAAGAAGTTATTTATCTTTCTTAGTGACAGCTCCGCCGGATGTCACCAGAATAATATGGCAGCAGGCTTTCTATAGACAATAGATAATACATATCGTCGATCAGATTACGACTAATAGCTTGAGATGGCGTTAATTATCATTAGACAAAGGCTTCAGGCAGCGAAAAGTCGCATTTAAAACCGAAGTCGGGTGCTGTCAGTGAGAAAACAGTCCATGTTGGGCTTCGAGGCGACCCAAAGACGATGACGATGTTGTCTTTAAAACGCTCATTGGCTCAGCCACGACGTAATAAAGATGTACATGATATACAGTGTCCACCATTTGCATGCATAGATTCCCGAAATGCACCGATCTGATCACACACCGGAAGTAGAGTCGCCATCTTGTTTTGTTGCTGCGGGCCTAACGCAGCCGACAGGAAATTGAACTAAGTGTGGTACTTGACAAGTCAGGATTAAAAATAAGGCAGCTGCATATGAAATTCTAATAGTATCAGCAATGTCGTGCCGTGGGCGTCGGCCATGAAACAACTGACACTGGCTCGCTAACTGATCTGGACCCATGTTCCCGAAGCCGTCGTAAGGTTAACGATGTCGTTACGCTATGCATTTTTCCAGTTTTAACGACATCGTTAACCTAACGACGGCTTCGGGAACATGGGCCCAGACCGTTTGGATCGAGCAAATGACCTTGCCACATTCTATGGCAATTTCAAGGCTAAGAGAATAAGTGTACAGTCTGTCCATTTTGGTTCCAAAAGCCACCGCCAGGGCTAGAAGGCTTCAGCTGTGGCTGCCATCTTTGCGACAAAAACTCGTCGCGGATCTATTTATAGATCATTATGTTGACATCATGGGTTATTTTTAGAATGGGGCATCCGTAGCCACGTGGGTGCTAAATGTATAATGGAACATGCCGAATCGCGCGGAATGGCAACACCGAGGAAGTCTTGATGAGAATGTTTGCATGTGTTGCAGATCTGTAAGAAAAGCTCAAAATCATCGCCGTTTTTTAGATCGGGGGAAAATGGACTCCTACAATGACGTCAACAATAAAATGGCAGCCAGAGCCGAAGCCTTCTAGCCCTAGCGGTGGCTTCAGGAACCGAAATGCAGTCGGTCAAATGAAATTCCTACGTTATAGTTTACACTGACATGACTGAATGAGAATGTCATTGGGGGACGTGTAATTTCTCACGTCGCCCTTCAAACAGCCATGACAGCCGAGGTGAAATCTTCTCAGTTGGTGTGGTGAAAGAGACTTCACTAATTACTCTGCCTTGATGGATCCACCGCTGGGACGATCTTGCGATTGCAAATGACTCTATCGTAAGTCCATCTTCTGCCCGCCACCCGCGGCGATGCATCTTCGGCCACCGCCGCAAACGGTTGCAAGATGGAAGCTGCCAGTGCTACGGTATGGCTGCGAAGGAGGAATCACGTGGTCGAACAACGCGTTCTCATTGGCTTGTAGGCCTAGATTGGTACCACGATCCTCCGCTATCCATCTAGCGGATCGTGGTGCCAATGCTTCAGCCAGGCTTGGCTAGGGAATTTAAAGCCTGCCGCACACTGGAGCTATCTGCTGAGCAAAAAGTCATTCGAGACCGTTACCTCAGCAGATAGCTCGCGTGTGCGTGTGCGCGGTGAGTTTTTTGCCTCGCGAGGCAGAAAGCTCGCGTGTGTGCTTATTTTTCGGTGAGCTATCTGCTGAGCAAACGGTCTCGAATGACTTTTTGCTCAGTAGATAGCTCCAGTGTGCGGCAGGCTTTAGAAAGCAAACGATAAACGTTACCTTTGCGACAACGTTATTTTTTGTACCGAAAATGCAATATATAATCTGGTGAATTTGCAGTATGAAAAATAACGTTGTCGTAAAGTTAACGTTTATCGTTTGATTTCTTAAACTCNCCGTTTTTTAGATCGGGGAAAATGGACTCCTACAATGACGTCAACAATAAAATGGCAGCCAGAGCCGAAGCCTTCTAGCCCTAGCGGTGGCTTCAGGAACCAAAATGCAGTCGGTCAAATGAAATTCCTACGTTATAGTTTACACTGACATGACTGAATGAGAATGTCATTGGGGGACGTGTAATTTCTCACGCCGCCCTTCAAACAGCCATGACAGCCGAGGTGAAATCTTCTCAGTTGGTGTGGTGAAAGAGACTTCACTAATTACTCTGCCTTGATGGATCCACCGCTGGGACGATCTTGCGATTGCAAATGACTCTATCGTAAGTCCATCTTCTGCCCGCCACCCGCGGCGATGCATCTTCGGCCACCGCCGCAAATACGGTTGCAAGATGGAAGCTGCCAATGGTACGGTATGGCTGCGAAGGAGGAATCACGTGGTGGAACAACGCGTTCTCATTGGCCTGTAGGCCTACATGTACATGTGCCTAGATTGGTACCACGATACTCCGCTATCCATCTAGCGGATCGTGGTGCCAATGCTTCAGCCAGGCTTGGCTGGGGAATTTAAAGCCTGCCGCACACTGAAGCTATCTGCTGAGCAAAAAGTCATTCGAGACCGTTACCTCAGCAGATAGCTGCCTCGCGCGAGGCAGAAAGCTCGCGTGTGTGCGTATTTTTCGGTGAGCTATCTGCTGAGCAAATAACGATATCGAATGACTTTTTACTCAGCAGATAGCTCCAGTGTGCGGCAGGCTTTAGAAAGCGAACGATAAACGTTAACTTTACGACAACGTTATTTTTTGTACCGAAAATGCAATATATAATCTGGTGAATTTGCAGTATGAAAAATAACGTTGCCGTAAAGTTAACGTTTATCGTTTGATTTCTTAAACTCCCTATTATCTGGCGATAAGCGAAAAGAGCAAACGTGGACAATCCCTTCGCAAGCACAATAATCTTGATACCGACCCTTTGCCGGCAGAATCACGATCTCAACCCGGTCGGCGATGTCAAAATCGACCCGACCCACTCGCCCGCCTGCCGACCGACGATGTCATCACAACCTCGCCGCAAATCGACAATCCCAGCGGTGGATGTAAAAGTTATGAGTTTTTGAGACACATCTCAGCAGTACTATTGATTTCCAACATCTTTTTCTTGTCAAATCAAATCATCCTAACTGTGAACCTTCTACTCGCAGATATATCTGTCTGTGATCGCTCTGCGACTCCAGGGCTTGTCGTGATATTAGTCCCCAATAATCTGGTTATCAAAGTGATTTCAAAACGTATTGTCGTCATAAGCTGATTTATACCAAGGGCTTTAGCCGGGGGATGATGTTAAGCTCGGTGTTCCTATGAATTCTATTTTATATTCATATTCATTCGAGTCTTTATTGAAAGTGCATGCATGACATGTGTACTCATACTTGTTGCTGCATTCATCTGGATTACATGACATGTGTACATTTGCATTTGGCCTTTTGTCAATCTACGACCACAGTACTTGCAAACTTCCTTTCACAAATGCAGATCGCGTCGTATTCACCAAAAAACTTGTAAGAGTAAGAAATAAAAGTGGAAAATAAGAAGTGGGGAATTTTTGCATTTTTCGCGAATTTTTCAATTTCTCAAATTGGGAGAAAATTCTTTCCCATTTTGAGAAATATCGCCCGAAAAATCACAAAAAATGTCATGTCATTTTATAAAATGGGAAAAGATTTTCTCCCAATTTAAGAAATTGGAAAATTCGCGCAAACTTCCAAAATTTCCCACTTCACAAAAATTTTCCACTTTTATTTCTTACTCCCTTGGTCACATACATGTATCACTTCATATTATCTAACTGGAATGGCCTTTTCCCGGTGATAGGGTGGGGACCTTCTCCGGAGAAGGTCTGGTCTATACACCTGCCGTCGAGTTGTCATCAAAACGCGCAGGTCGAGAGGTGCATTTTGAAGAGCACCGTTTTATTGCCGTATGATTGCTTTGCTTCACCTTGATGTCTGTCTGAAACCGGGCGCGACACAGTAAGGAGCTCCGATGGGCCATTCATCAGGCTTGACATCGGTATTGAGGAGTGTGTCTATATTGGCTAGATGATCGTCTATCAATCATCGGATTCTATCTATTGTGTTGAAGGGCACACTCAGCTCATCAACCATTCACGTTTATCAGGTTCGGCTCTCAACGTGAGGCAAGTGCTTTTTTCATTATGTTGTCTAACTCATGTCAAAGGAATGAATATCATACCAAGAGATGTAGATAGGTAAGAAGCAGCAGGGTGGAATTTCATGGGTCGATTTCTCGAAACCTGTTGATTAAATGGTGCATCCCTTAAAGCTACACCCAAGATACTGAATAGCACAAAATTGACACACAAAATGATAATAAGCAAGAAGTCAATCTCCAGAATTCACGAATTTTCGACCCCAACCGGGGTCTTTTTCAAGTGGAACTTCAAGTGGAACAATCCGAAACTCTAGAAAAGACTCAAACTCTTTTCTAGAGTTTCAGATTGTAAAGTTCCACTTGAAAAAGAGCCCGGTTGGGGTCGAAAATTCGTGAATTCTGGAGATTGACTTCTTGCTTATTATCCTTAAAGCTACACTGTATTGAATTCAGAAAGTTGTTACTTACATGTACGTCCTCCGACGTTAGCCGTGTAGTGTAAAATGTACTATGCTCTGTCTGAATACATTAGAGCTCTGTCTGCAGTTCTTTTAATGTGTGCTGAAAAATAGGCCTTAGTAGGTACCGGTATTAGGCTGATTTTGGACACCTTCACGAGCAACCTCGTTCCCAGGGGTCGTTCGCTTTCTGACAGTTTGGCGGCCGCTTCACCAACCCCGTGAAGCAGCTTTGGTTTTAACACATTTGTTTGGTTGACGGGAAACCGGACATGACGTCACGTAGAAGCAGGTTTGTTTACATTTCATTACCGAAGAATATACCCAAACAAATTTTCAAAATATTTTGGATCAAATTCAAAAGGTTACCTATATCAAGGTTTGAAGTTTTTTTTGTAAAAAGAATTTTTTAAAAGCACAAATAAGTATTTTAGATTAATTATTTTGACTCGTGCTGCCGCCACCTATACTTAGACCAAAGATCCCGGTTTAAAACCAAAGCTGATTCCAGGAGTTGGTGAAGCGCCCGCCATATTGTCAGAAAGCGAACGACCCCTGGGAACGAGGTTGCTTAACGAGGCTGTGAGACCTCTACCTGCACTCTCATAACACTTAAAAAAATACCATGAAATTCAATAAAGTGGGTCTTTAACTATAAGTACAGGCGGCTTTCTGCGAGGAATAACCCATTTAGTGAGGAGAAATCGTTTGCCACTTCGGCCAATGGACACCAGCCGTGACTCCGAATCAACCTCCCTAATCAAAGCCATTTCATCATCTTTCCCCAGCGCCGCTATATTTCCCGAATGAGCAATTTAGAAAGTTATAGCTCGTTAACGTTACTTATGGTATGTTTGTTCATTATGTCGACAATCCCGGGGAATATTTTTGATTTAATTCTAAGAACAGGGTTAGAATCACTAATTTATCTGCTGCAAGCAGGGGCGTGTTATTCGGAGATTCACTGAAAGGTTTTGCAGAGGCAAGCTGCTTAAAATTGGTTAATAGGCATTATCTCATCTCCAGAATGTCTGTCACGTTAGATATTCCGCCTGATGTTCCTTAGGCAATGCCTATTGGGCTTCTTGTCCAATCTTTACAAAGGCATCTACCTTAGGCATTAGGGAGGTTTAGAAATCGAACGACAACGTAAACGTTAGCGGCAACGTTATTTTTGTACCGGAAATGCAGTATAAAATCTGGTTAGTGTGTTGTATGAAAAATAACGTTGTCGTAAGGTTTACGTTTATCGTTTCATGTCTAAACCTCCGTATTGTTGCTTAAGGAACGTTAGGCAAAATGCCTAACATGATAGGCATTCTGGGGATGAGATAGCGCCTAACCTACATGAGGCAGCTTGCCTATGCAAAGGCTTTCAGTGTTGAATGTTGTCAAAGCGTATTTGGAATCGCTTCTGTACGAGTTACATGCAGAAAAAAACGATAATTTAGACAGAGTACACTTTCACTTGAATCACACTGTCGTGATGAATAAAACTAGGAGATTTTCTTACACTCGACATGAGAAATACAAAACTCCCTATGAGCCGTTTTTAGCGCACTCCAGTCAAAAAAGTAACAGCAACTTTGATATGCTATCAACGAAAAACGTAAAGAATATCTTGCTTGACATGAACTGACAGATATATAATATACATGTACATGTACATGTAATATCGTTCCTATCAGACAAACTCAATACACCTTTATCTTTAACTTTGATATGCTATCAACGAAAAACGTAAAGAATATCTTACTTGACATGAACTGACAGATAAATAATATAATATCGTTCCTATCAGACAAACTCAATACACCTTGATCTTCCTTACTTGAACAAAATCACCAAGCAGGCTACAAATGACAAATAGGCTCAGGTATATCCCCAAGATATTATAGAGACTACACTGTACAGTGTACATGTATTTTTTTCAATTATAGTTGATGAAAGTAATCTTCTAACATTCTATCCTATCTTTACAGTCTTAAAAGCAGTCGCAGGAAATGATACAAATGATAAGGCTTACCCCACTTCAGTGATAAGTAATACCTGATAATTTGAAAAAGAAACGTGGGCTCTCTTTTTTCACGATTGGGAATTAGTGCATGTAAGAGCAATAGGTCTATCGAGATGCATGTAATCCTAAATTGATGATTAAGGGACAAAACTTGCAGTGTTCTCCGCAGGATTTCTTAAGGTAGGGTGGTGGTACCCTTGAAATTCCAGGATTACCCATTACTTTGCAAATTAAGATAGGGTAGGGGGTGTAATAGAAAACTATTACAAAATTGGACTGCAAGGTAGGGTGGCTACTTCTAAGGTAGGGTGGTAAACATGCCAAGGTAGGGTGGGCCACCCTTACAAAAAGCCATGCGGAGAACACTGAACTTGATGAGAATTACGGTGCGACACGTGAAAGGGGAAGAAAAACTAATTCTCGCTTGTTCCCTTTGTCCTTTACTGAGCCTGAACTACTGAGAGTGCATGAACGACAAAATCGGATTTTGTAACCAATCTCCAAGAATGTTATCGACAGCTTTATAAAAACAATCTCCCAAACCTGAAATATAGAACTGCATGTTTCCGAAGCACCTGTTGCGGATACATATCCGGAAGCCTTTTTCGAAACCATCCGTGGCTCAAGACTAATGTATTTCTGTTAATCATTCAGAAGTCCGGAACAATTGCAGCGGACGTTAAATGTTTTTATGAAAGGTTTTGGCATTAATTCCGATACATTTGCAGTAGTTTTATCTTTCAGTATGGGCAAAAACTCATAATGAATAAATCGGACCCGTGTTGCCGTATCGGTGGGAGTTTTTCTGAACATGGTCCTAAATCATCGTCGATGCGTGTTTCTTCTGACGATAACCATCGACTTCCTGAACTTATCTCCACGAAGGATCGATATAATATTCTATTTGACGTCTGAATTGGCTACCATTGACGTTTTGGACATCAATCTAGCCGGCCGGGAATGTCACTATGGTCTTGTCGGGAGGGATCTTACTTTCCCACCTGGTGCATTTTAGCATCATGTGAGGTACTTACAGCCCAAGGAAGGCTGGTATAGGCCTGTGAGGTACGTAAAACCAAGGAAAGCTATAGGTCTGTGAGGTTAGTAAAGGCCCAAGGAAGTCTATAGGCCTAGGCATATTATATAGGCTTATAGGCCTATTTCTCGATAGAAATGAGCAGAATTCGCCAATCTATTAAATCTATTAAAGCGTTGGATTCTTCACCCACCGAAAGGGAGCGTGAGCTGAGTTTAGACCAGATTAGCTTTCAGGGAGACTTTAAAAAGACCTCCCTGGTTTTAGTTTAACATCATGCAGGAGATTGATATCGTTGCAATGGGGACCCTAACCCACTGCCTCAATAGGTGTCACTAGTGGTTAAAACTATTGAAATGAAACTGACATCCCGGTCCTGATCAATTTCACACGCAAAAGGCGTCCATTGTTGGACCTGGTTTCGGTGTGCTGCCCCCTATCGTAGCTAGGATCCCCATAGTAGGCCAAATCCGGCTCAGTACAGGAAAGGAACCGCAGGTTGCAGATTCCAGCATTTGGTTAACGAGCTTGGCTGTATAGGCCAATGGTGCCAGCTACATGTACCATGCGTAATTATGACTGAATGTATCTACATGCAAGTCAGAATCCCACCTGCAATATAACAACACGGGCAATAATCTGACCCGATTGCCGTCAACGCCACGTTAGTCTTACAATGTGTACGGTCACTGAGGGAACGCCCCTGCGTGGCCTGGCGATCTGCTAAGGGAATAGAATTGTTTTCCCATTGTGTAGTCATAGAGACGAGTATTTTACGCGCAGGTGAAGAACGCATCAACCGGATCTGCATCCCTCATCACGGGAGGAGGGGATTTATGAAACGATACATCACGTAGATCACTTCCGGAAGGAACAAAAGCTGCTGGAGATGTCAGACGAGTTGATGTTGCCTTTTAGACGTAAAATTTCTGAAGAGCGATGTCCTTGTGGGATAAAAAAGTACCAATTATCCAATTTCCTATCGAGTGTGGAAATAAAACGGCCCACCGGTAGAACCTAGTATGTTAGAAGGCCACCATTTGGCTCCAAATGGCGGCAGAACCTCGTGGTTGCTCTTAGTAAATTCCACACAGCGCCACCTGGGTGGCCGCATAGAAACTCCGCAAGCGCTAGCGGAGCCCGTCTGCCGATAGTGCTGTACATTTTCCATGCATTTTAACACCGATAGGCTGTGGAAGCACTAGCGGAGTTTCTATGCGACCACCTCTGGTCTCCATTCTTCCGACCTACTGACCTACATGTACTGACCTACTTATAAGATGCGGAACGGAACGGATGGGAACGAGATTTGTGCTCTTAGTACAAGCTTGGAGGAATTATACTGACAGTATAATTCCTCTAAGGTACAAGCGTGCCCGAAAGGGGAACATCTTTGGCCGGTTCATTTGAAAAGGCATCCTTGCAGCAAACACCAATGTGACTAAAACATTTTATACGGAATGTCCACCTTCAGTTTTTCCGTGATTTCTCGCCCTTTGCCGCGGGATTTGTTGATTTCTCCCATTATTCGAGAGTTTTCCAAAGCGCTCGGAACACCAACACGATAGCCATTCCTGTTGTTTGATGCCACGAAGAGAGCACCGAACAAAAAGTAGAAGTTCGCGTTGGCGTTTCGGCGGCTTTGCGAAAAAGAGCTGGCAGACAGACATTCATAATGGACAAAAACTTGTGGATAGGCAAAAGACGGAAAACCGCTCTCTAATGGGCCCGACCATTTAGACATGGTACATGTACATGTACTCAATCTGAGCAACCAATTTCACATTTACCACGCATGACGACGTCTGCCAACGAATGTGCAGTTGTGGACATCACATTTCCAGCTTCGCAGATCAACACTGTCATCAATCATCCTTCCCTACGGCATCCAATTTTCAATTACTCGGTGCTCGCCGCGCCCGTGGCCTTGGATCGCAATTTGGATGTCCGCATCAAGGCTGAATAGACCTCCTGATTGACCAAAGCAACAGTTATTACAAAAAAATAGACACTAAAGGGGATGAGAATAGGTGAAGGTGTCATACATGACGTACTGACAAGCATCAATTTTGCAATAACTCTTGCCAATTATTTGGGAAAATGAGGGATTACCCTTTTGGAGGCTGGACTCGGACAAACGTACAGAAGCTGTGGCTCAATCGTGAACCTCAGAAACAGGCACCGTTGGAAGTTTTGCACGATGGTGCAAAAAGATCGGTATAGAGCTCGAGCTGATGACGTCATCACGAAAAAATCCGCCATCTTGCCGGTCAAACTGACGTCAAATGACGTCGGCGACCCACGTGGTGCAGTTTGTCGTCAGCGCAAGTGGAGTGTTGCGTCTTCAACCATGACGCGATTTGCACGTGGCGCACTTTGTCGTTGACCGGCAGCATGGCGGACTGCAGGTCAAACGTGACGTCATAATGAGCCGCGGCTCAAGCTCTATAGCAAAAAATAGACTGAATCAGGCACCATAAGGATTCTCACCACACCTCATTGGACTACATTGGTCCGTTACTAATTGAATGTACAATTAGTTATTTCAAACCATGATAGCTATAGAAAGTCGCTGGCGTGACAAGGGAAGAATTAGGCCTTCCCAGACTTGTTCTACTTTGGTTTAGTTTTGTTTTGTTTACTGTATCCATGATTACTCGCCTGGGTAACATGACAACAACTTCATGTATATACCGGTGATGTAATTTGTCTCATTCTGTATTCACTTTTGAAAATGTCGTAAAGACAGAAAACCGGTTTAAGGAATACATCATTAGAACTTCAGCCAATGTTTATTTTATTTTCTTATTAGCCTAATAAATACCCAGAAGGACACTTAGGATCCTGAGGGTCCATTCGGGTGCTTGCCAGCAAGGGAATTCCAGGTGGTCGTGACGTCATTTTCAACTGTAGTATTTCCTCGTCTTTAAATAGCAGCCAATTAAAATGACAATTGTAATAGGCTTTGCCGATCCTCTAAATCCACATAGCGGGGGAACTTGGTAGGCCTACCGATCTATGGTGCAAAAAGATGGCGAGAGGGTAGTCTCGCGGAACCAGCCCCTCGTTCATACTCCGAGGTCGTTAGACCGAGGGTCTGGCACAGAACAAAATTCTCATTGTAATTGGGTCAGTGACCTTATTCCGATGATTCAAAATAAGGGAGCTTCGCTGATTGGCTAGTCACTACCAATGCATCATGCAGTGCAGTGCAGTGTAGTTGTGTTCTACGTCATCGTCGGTAGATTGTCCGCCATGATGGTTTTACAAGTCAAAGTAACCATATGGACCAGACTCTAAAATTAGAAATTGCAAGAGTCTGGTGGCACGAGACTAGCGAGAGGGGTACAGGGAAGACGGCAACGACACGCCATATGTAATCACTGTGAGTGATTTGGTGGAAACGTATAAGATATTCATCATCTGTTTGCAAAAAGCCGTTGGCATCCCCACCGGCTTTGTTTGTCCATTCTCCCCTCTTGAGAGATACCTCGCGTCGATACGGATGTTCCTCAACACGAATCAAACTGTAATTCGTTTATAAAAAGACGTCGTTACCGTGTTATTTATATTCATAACTCNAATGTATGATGATGTTCAAAATTTTAGCTGCATTGTCACAAGACAGAAATCGACACACAAGCTTGGACATCATCATACAAATGTATGATGATGTTTTGAACAAATGTATGATCGTGTAGACGAGCCTTAAGATTGATTTTTACTTTCCACCCCCTCATCACAAGATCGAAAAGTTTTGGCAGCGTTACTTATTACTAGTATCATACATGTAAAAAGAAATCAAACAGATATTCAACATACATGTAGAACACAAAAAACGACACACAAAATAATAGTAAAAGTAAAGTTGTCTCCGAATTTCGCAAATTTTCGACCCCAACCGGGGTCTTCCTCAGGCACTTTCTAGTATTAGAGATCCCAGATTCACATTCACTTCTGGGATCTCTATTAGAAAGTGCCTGAGGAAGACCCCGGTTGGGGTCGAAAATTTGCGAACTTCGGAGACGACTTTACTTTTACTATAAAGGAATCAAACAAGGTTCAACTGCGAACGATGTAGTCATTTAATGATACACTTCATGTGTCGCCACCAGATGTCCCTCACCGTCTGAATTTAGGCTTCACGTGGTGTGGGCTGGATGAATCTTTATAAAAACTTGATACCTTCAATTCCATTTCTGAGGATAACAGCTATTTTCAAGATCATTAGTGTTTCGTTTCTAAATGTACGTAAAGCATATTCAAATAGACGCAGATGACCCTAGCACATCATCGTTCGTGGGGTTCTCATTAATTCTGCAATCCTGTTGCATCATAAGATCAACTTGTCAGAATTCAACAAAATTTGCACTTAACGTGCAAAAGGATTTTGTCAATCATATGAAAGAGTCAGAATGAAAAGGTGTGAAAGTTTAAAGGAATACTGTCCACATTTGTAAAATGCTAAATTTGTAAGTTGGACCTTTAAGGCGTCTACACCATCAACATTTCCAAAACATTTCAAAAACATCTAGCTGCAATATTTCCAAAACACCGTTGTTTTCGGTTTGTTGCACAGTGTGGACTGGACCTGCAACTTTGCTACATTATCAAAACATGTTTTCAAATACATGTATATTGTTTTGCAGAGTGTAGAGCAACCTCGAAACAAGCCGCAACATTTCCAAAACAGTTTCCAAAATGTTTTGTCGCAGAAATGTTTTGAAAATGTTGATGGTGTAGAATATGAAATAGAAATCGGGTTTCTAATGTGAAAGACATTGCTTCCTACCAGATTCGAACCCACTGACCCTCGCATGATCAATGGTGTATTGATGGTGTAGACATGCCTTTATGTATCAGGTTGGTCAACAACCCGAGAACATCCATATCTGATGCAAGATAATGGCAAGATAATGATACAGTGATCGGGTTTGTTGTTTGAAAGATGACGGCGACGCCCGTAGTTGTAATGGATTACCGTTTAATATCATTCTGCGGTTGAATCGCATTGGTCATGTGAGCCAAATTGCAGCCAAGGAAGTCAGAGGTAAGATTGATTGAACTTTCTCTCTTTGATGAGGACAAGACCTACAATAGACGTGAATGATGATGAATTTCTCCGATCTTTTATCCATTTCCGACTTTGGTAATCGTATAACTGTCGGCCCTTGCCTGAAGACGAAGCCAATAGTTCAGACATGTTACATTTCGTCGTTTCATCTGTGGTATTTGTAACCGAAGCAGTGCGCGGTAATTGGCCAGAATATTTAACAACGAATTGCTTGTTCGGATTTCATGACACCAGCGGGTTTCAATCTGAACGTCAGAGAACGATTTGTACCAGCATCGTAACTCTGACGTATATCGGACAGCGCCATATTGCTCCGGGAACTACTTTGATGAAGATCCGTTAAAACGTGGCTCGACAAGACTGTTCAAATCTATCTATTTGAACAAAACAACTCTTTGTGCAAACAAACATCAGTTGAGTAAAAAATTATATGTGAACTATTTCCAGTCTGCGCAACGCTACAACCGCATCACTTCTGACCTGTTCACCGACCATATGGTGGTCGAACTTAATCTGCTATATACGGACGAGGTGCTTTCAGTGGCTGCCCGAAGGTTGCCGAAAGCTTCCGAGTGGAAGACGATTGCAGCGGGTTTGATTCCGTGATCATGAAGCTAAAAAAAAGTACATTGATCGTGATGATAAAACTAATGGTGTTTACGACGGAGGATTTTAAAAGTTTTATTGCTTTTGACAGCCACAAACTGATATGAGATAGGCGGTGTCGACCTGAAAAATGTGTTGCGTGATGCGGAGCAGTGAGCTACGATTACGTGCGTCAACTGCTTTCCGAACGCAGAGTCGGTGAATCTCGAAGAAGAGGTACGCAGCTTTATAGATCGCTGATTGTATAAGCCACCACATGACGTAGATTTTGCATGATCGGCGTTCTTATAGAACTCGCTATCTCCCAAGATAATTAGCCATTCCAAATCCAGCGTTTTGTAGGTCAAAGGACAGGCAGGCTACTTCCTTGACTTTGAAACTATCCTTTGTCCTCTTTGTGATGCTGGGAATAAGGACAACTCGATTGTTTCATCAAACGATACCCAATACTCGCACATAAGAACAGGGAACTGTCTAGCTATTTACGTTTACCAGTACGACGAACAGAAGTATCCGCTTAGATAATAGTGAGGTTTCGCAAATCTGACGAAACAGGAAGTACGAAATACGAAATTCAACTTCATTTCCAGGACGTAATGTATTTCTGGAGATGGCTGGTACCACAAATGTCCCTGCTGCCGGTGCGTCTTTTGGCATATCATGTAAGACCGGGAGAGATATGGTACATCTTCAATTTTTAAATTTCCGCTTCGTATCTACGAAGTGGAAACGAAAGATAAATTTCAAAGTTTAATCTACACCGTAACTCTCTCGGCCTAACGTCATACGCTAAAAGACGCTCTTGCAGCAGGCAATATTTGTGGTACCAACCATCCCCTGAAATACATTACTCATGGAAATGAAGTCCAATTTCGTATTTCGTACTTCGTGTTTCGTCAGATTTGCGAAATCTCACTAATAGGGAGTTTTCGCAAATCTGACGAAAAACGAAGTACGAAATACGAAATTGGACGTCATATCCATGACTTAATGTATTTCAGGAAATGGGTGGTACCACAAATGTCCCTCCTGCCAGTGCGTCTTTTAGCATGGCATGTAAGATCGAAAAAGTTATGGCGCATCTTGAATTTTTAGATTTCCAATTCGTATCAACGAAGTGGAAACGAAAGATAAATTTCAAAGTTTAATACATGTATACACACGTACCTCTGTCGTTCTAACGTCATACGCTAAAAGACGCTCTTGCAGCAGGCGATATTTGTGGTACCAGCCATTTCCTGAAATACATTACGTCATGGATATGACGTCTAATTTCGTATTTCGTACTTCGTGTTTCGTCAGATTTGCGAAACCTCACTATTATTTGGTTCAAGATTTTCTCTGACAGAACGAAGATGGGTTCCCATCCTGAGATTCGGTCATTTCTGTCGGCTCTAGGCTATTGCCTCGGTCTTAAAAATACAATGGCGGCGATGTCTTGCATTACATACAGACCCAGTTGTGAGAGAATAGGCGTGCTCCGTATCGGGTCTGTTTTACATTTACATTTATCAAGAAGTGAGAACAAAAACCTATGACCTCAGTCTGATGTCGATCAAGGCGAATAATTGATTACAAGTCACAGATTTTGTGGATTCCAATTATTTGAAGCCAGTCAAGCACAAAACCATGCTAATTTGACTTATCTCTAGCTCCCACTGTATTTCAGTGAAGGATAGTATCGGTTTCGAATCGGATATACACTGCTGGTGTCCACGACACAGATTTTTTTTTTGGGGGGGGGGGTCCAGACAAGAGCCCTTTTCTCAAAGTTAGATGGACAGGTAAAAATTTGATGATGATTGAATCATCATCATAAGGGTAATTTATTCAGTGACTGAAATGTATGTAGGCCTACATGTGTGCAGTGAATGTACAACGAATGTACAGTCTCGCAGTCAAATGTATGCGGGCCTAAACGTGTACAGTGAATGTACAACGAATGTACAGTCTCAAAGTGAAATGTATGCGAGCCTAAATGTGTACAGTGAATGTGCAACGAATGTACATACCGGTACAGTCTCGCAATATAGAAAGAAAGTATTTTCTTCGGTCATAAATTTGGAAGATGAAGTAATATGTTTTCCGTTTTAGCCAAAATCCAAGTGATGATCTGTGAAACCACATAAATTAAAATAAAATTAGTGATCAAAGAATGTTATTAAGCCTTCCTTCAAAAACGAGTACATGTAGGCTACACATGTACTGTACATAGACGTACATTCAACCAACGTAATCGAATCGAATCAAAGAGAATGTGGAAAAGGACACGAGAACCTGCAAGAAGACCATTGATCAAAGGAACAATTACTCGGATATACCGTCAGGCGATGGCTACAGGAGTGATAGACTGAATAATTAACAAACGACGCCTCATACGGTTTGTACCTCAGACCCCAAAGACGTCTGCGGAGGAAATTAGAACTCCATTGTAAATAGGAGGTAATAGCCATGGACTCCTTCGTTATTTCTAAGCCGGTTATGCGCTGTATGAGGGTCGAGTTTTGTTTTCCTAGAGCCAATATCAAGTGTCGATAATGAGTGGCCATTGTTGGTGAAAGGGAGAAGATGAGTTCATTGAGAGGTAATGGCCACATGATACCAGGGATGGTAAAATGTCGGGCGACAGAGTTTGGCGAACTGAGATGTAAATGATTGGTGTTTGTCTTCAACGAATACGTGACCATACATATTCTGTCTAGCACGTCTGAGTCGACTGTTCTGTAGCTTTGGAAATGGAAGAGGATTACAAAAAAAATGTGGTGGAGTGACAAAATGAAGTCGAGATAACTCCAAATTCAGTGGCAACCTCCAGTAATTCTGACCGTGACACGGACACTGCCCTGACACGGACACTGACACTGACCCTGACACTGACACTGACACTGACACTGACACTGACCCTGACTTTTTGTATGGTTTACGTGTTTCGATTTCATTTTCAACTTGAAGACAGATAATCGCACATAGCTTTCCACCCGATTGCCCTCTGATGTTTTTCACCAAGGCATGGATTTCATTGCAAGCAAGGGAATGCTTTAAAGTACAAGCGTTCTACGTTCGCAACTTGCGGCCAAAAGATGCAAACTGCGCCGCAGGATATTCCAGTAATCCAATTGAAACAAAACGACCTTAATACAAGTTAACATTGATCCCAGTAATGTACACTGTAAATCCAGGTGACGCGTTTAGCGTTTAGTTTTGTGTTTAACAAAACACAACTTAACACATTACGTGAATATAACTGAACATATCATCAGGACAGGCGTTCTATCCGCCTAGAAACATAAGTCTTGTTGCCTAAAATGCCGAAATATATCATTTGTTGTACTGTAAATCTAAAGTCTAAACACGAAACTAAACGGGAATATGCAACACTTTTTAAACATCTAAACGCGATTAGTTTTCCATTAGAAATGAACAGATGACCTAAACACTGCATTTAGAAAACAGTAAATCTAAATGTCTTGTAAATGTCTTGTTTAACTTATAAACATCTCGTTCAGTTTCCCCTAAACACGAAACATGAAGGAATCCTGAACATCGTGTTTAGGGCTGG
>NMRB01001472.1:18325-28529 GCA_002633025.1 Notospermus geniculatus
GGTTCGATCCCCGGCCGTGCCACTCTGTAACTCTCAACTGGCCTGAAATGTCCATCGTGTGCGCTATATTGTGGCTGCCCTTTGGTTTCTACAGAAAGGTTTCTGAATCATAGGCTGGGGTAATAATGTGTGAAGCGCTTAGAGAGCGTAATACGCTATGAAGCGCTATATAAGAACTCGCCATTATTTAAGACTACTTCCATAATGATGTTCATTAATTTGGAATCTGTACCCAGCCTGAAAGGTTATATTTGAAATCAAAGGTGACAGTTGGCCTACACAATGCAGCCTTGGGGTAATTGAGTGGTGGAGTTCTATCAATACGCAAATGAAACTCATTATATAGTCGACGTCAATATCAATCTATCATTGAAAAATCCTTCTTGACCTCTACAGTTCATTCCACTTCCCAGTGGCGCGAGGTTTATCAACGATAGCTCCGCAACGGCTGGGTCAAATTTGACGAAACATACGTCAGTCGACTTGTCTTTCTTGCCGGTATCATTCTGCTATCTTCATTTTTCGCGTTAGGCCGACATAACGGATCCCTTTCTCAAAACCCATTTCATTTCGCCATGGTGTTCAGTGCAGTTTACACGAGCGCGATGCATTGCGTCGTTTCAAAATGGCCGCCATTTCGGCCGTCAACACAAACTGTGATTTGTGAAGGAACTTTTTTCTGTCACGTTTTGCGGGAAAATGACAGTGATGATGGCTGTAGCGGCAAAAAAGACAAATCGATTGATGTATGGTATGTCAAATTCGGCCCAGCCGTTGCGGAGCTATCGTTGATAAACCTCGCGCCACTCGGAAGTGGAATGGAGAGTAGAGACATGGTCTACCCACATCGTTTATGAGTTCGATGTCCATTTCTACACATCTACTACATCACCAACCACTCAAACTGACACCATCTTGGTCAAGACACTGACGAACTAAACCGTTACCATTTCGAGTTGCAGGCATCTGATTCTCACCAGTCTATCTGGCCCGACGCCCATCTAGCCTGGTTTGAATCCATCACATTTCCCGCTTCTGAGGAGATCAGAGCCTCAGCCAATCATCGGTGTGCGAAGGCTAATCGACGTGCCAATCAAAATCCGTGATAACAATGTGTGCAGGAAGAGAAGAGAAAGTGCCGAACGGCGATTTGTTTCACGAGCTGTGATTGGCTCGGAGGCGGGGTCAAGTAGGGGTCAGATTCATTTATAATTTATGCGTTAACGCAAAAGATATCATGATTGGGACTAGGCTAAAGACGCAGTCGATGGCCTTGTTTGGACAAGATGGTTGCAGGCGATTCCTGCGGTTCACTTCAGTAAGACTGTGATAACGTACAGTATAGTACATTGTATCTGGATTTTCCGTATTTTGTCAATGGCCTCAGCTGCCATTCACTTCACCCATCATCTATCATTGCCACGCCACGTCGTCGTCGGCTGCCACCCTTCTCGACGGCACCTTTACTGGCGTCTCAATGACGTTAACCTCGTTACCAATAGTTACTAGCAATCACCTTTGCAAATTTTCTACAAATTCTTGTTTCCTTTCTATCTTTAATGTAATTTCGTTTCTTTTTGACGACGGAGGATGATTAGGTCTTGTAACACTACTTGGGTAACTCAATTATTCATTTTGCGCACAGTCTTTTGCGACAGAAGCTTCACGCTGGTTAAGGTTTGAACTTCTGCAGCTCTCCGCCAACGGGCTACAGGCAGGAACGTCCATTTTTTCGTGCAGTGCATGTTTAGCTAATCTTGTTGATCTATTTCTTCATCCTTTAGCAAACTTTTTTGTCGCTGACATTACGAGACGTTCGCAGCAACAAAGTTAACAACGGCGGTGCAATGTTTTCAGGATTAGTGGGCTGGTACATGTATGTAAAGAAGGCAAGGGTGCCTGTATATGGTTAGAATCTATGGGAAAAGTTCAGGATAAACATTGAGAAGTCGGCAAAGCACTCACAAATCAAACTTCAAAGTTCCAACGTGTTAGGAGAATGCAGGTACAAGTCTCATAGCCTCGTGAAGGTCTCCAAAATGCTTACCTGATGCGTATTTCAAAGAATGAAGACCATGTTTTCAGCAAATCAGGCGCGGATCCAAGGGGGGCGCATGGGGGCGCGCGCCCCCTTTTTTGGGCCGACCGAAAAAAAAATTTTCACGAATATTGCCGACAACTACTTTATACGCTTGTCAAACATAGGATACACAAGTTCTTACCATACAGTAAACTCGAGTTTAAACCACCGGTTCATTATGTTCATAAGCACACCAAAGTAGGGTCAGTTTCACCCTAGGCCTTAAGCAACTATTCATTCCATCACGTGGTTGTGATCGTACAAGCAATTCCAGCCATTCAGCGTAATAGTTGTTATGTTTTATTCACTCCCATTTCGACTGTGGGTGTGCTTATGAACCGGTGGTTTAAACTCGAGTTTACTGTAAGCCATATGCACCCAGAACAGAACGTTCATGTAATGTACATACGCTATAAGATTCAAACTCAAACCAAATCAAGACGGCAGGAAAACCAAAGCGGGAAACCGCTAACATGCACTATCATTCCAATGACGTGATTCTCGGCTGCCGCTATGTGACTCCTAGTCCCCACAGCCCAAGTCCAACCAATGATGAACCACACTTACATGGCTAGAGTGTCCAATTTTGCTCTCAAATGCCGGGAAATGCCGTAAAAGCACTCTTATTTTCTAAAATTTTCCCGGGGGAGGCCCCCCGGACCCCCCGCCGGTATTTCGGCTCGCGCCTTCGGCGCTCGCTAAGAACTCGGTGTCTGGTCCACTATTTTACCGAATCTTTGCCACTCCTCCCCCACAAAAAAATCATCCAGGACGTTCCTACTGCCCTGCTATTGTGTTGGGCTCTCTCAGACCCGACGCTACAGTACCAAAATATCTGTTGTGTCGGCCTAATCGGGACCAAGGTTAATTTTGTAATACCGGTACGAGCGAATAGCAAAATCAAATTTTTAGTCTTGCTTTTTTCCGTTGCCAAGATGCCAGGAAAACGCTTCTAGGCACCTCAAATTTAAAATTTTCCTGGGGGAGGACCCCAGACCCCCCGTCAGGGCTTCGCACCTTCGGCACTCGCATTGGTCTGCGCCCCCCCTTTCCAGAATTCCTGGATCCGCGCCTGGCCAACATCGAAAAACTGCAGGCAGAGCATTCACAATGTATCCAGATAGAGCATAGTACATTTTTACCATAAACAGCAGATCAAACATAAAGTATCAACTTACAAATTTAGCATTTTATAAATATGGACAGTATCCCTTTAGATCTCAACAGATTTGCATTTTGACTCTTCCATATGATAGGCAAGACCTTTCTGCATGTTTACTGCAAATTTTGTTGAATTCAGACTAGTTGATCGTATGATACAAAAGGACTGAATAGGAGCTGTCAGCGAGTTGACCACTAGGTGTCACTAGGGCCCAATTCAATGCATCTAGCGGACCCAGTCATTATCGATCGAGCAGCGATGATATTAGATTTCCTGTACATTTGGTCCGCTAAGACTGTGCTGCCATCTGTTAGCAATATGCGCGGCTGACTGCTCCTATTAACGAGAACACCACGAACGATGAGAGCGCAGGGTCATCTGTGTACATTTGAATAGGCTAACGTACATTTGCACGTGGAACACTAATTGTGCTGGAAATAGCTCTCTTATCCTCAGAAATGGAATTCAAGGCATCAAGTTGACAGATTCATGTACCCCTACTACTATAAAAAAAAAGTTGAAGCCCCTGCCTATCGTAAAGCCAAAATTCAGGCAGTGAGAGACATCTGGTGGCAACACGTGAAGTGTATCCCTCAGTTACTTCATCGTTCGCAGTTAAACCTTTATGTTTGATTCCTTTATGATTTTACATACACTAACGTCGGAGGTCGTAAGCACTTTAATAATTGAATACAATGTAGTTTTAAGTTCAACATTCTTCTTGGTACGCCCTGTTGTTCCCCAATGAATGATGCATGCAACATGAACCCCAATGGCATCACCCTACAGGATTTTGCAGAATTTCAAAAACATTTTGCAACCGTTAAGGCGTTAATTATGAAGACGGAGTATCTCAAAAAGACATCCCCGTGATGAAAGATTTAAATCATCGTCTGGCGATGCGCATGGAATTGAGATCATCTTGAGGTGTTTAAATGTGGAAAACGACGTCGAAATACCATTAGGATGAAGCCAGCAGAATGCGGACCTGAGAGGAAGTGAGACGGCTTTTTATGAACGCTGAAACGGAAGAATGCTGTACCTATATAGGGCGAATGATTTACAGCCTTTGAAATCAACATGCATTTATTCCTAGTATTAGGAAATTAGTGCATAATCATGGCTCTATGGTATTTGTAGTTGCAGCGTTAATGCTTGCGAAAGCTTTGTGATCACCAATTGCCAGTCCACCAAGCATCACCAACATTCCGATAAAGTGCCGGTTCAACTACAGCGGTTTCCTCCGCGGTTTGCATTAGCATAATTATGTACATGTATTGTTGAACCACCAAAGGATTATCCAAAACCCTGTGAAAACCGCTCCGCTCGCCGCAAACCGCGGCGGAATCCGCTGTCGTAGTGGAAACGGGCCTTTGTGCATCAATCCGCGTGGCACTGGTTCTTCACAGTGACGCAGGAAACCAGCGGCCAAGTAAAAGAACCTACACCGCGAATGAGAGTCATCCCTGGAAGTTGCCTTTCCCACATGGAGGAAGTGTGAGACGAACCCTGTCCAACCTCATGGACAAAAGGTCACGCACCTAATGCATGGCCAATGCATTTACCATTAGCAATGGTGAGATGTCTGTGCTCATAGATTTGTCCCAGACCTTCGTTGGAAGGAACGGTGCGGACACAACATAACCCTAACCTAAAGCTTCAAACCATAAAGTTTTCGTTATGGGTTGACCATGATAATTTCAGGGTTTGGGGGTAGTGAAAATATGAGGGGTAATTTCGCACGATATTTCAATGCCGCCACTCCAAATCGGCGTAGTAATACATGTAACACCACTGGAAGACAGGCTTATGATATAGTCACTAGCAAACTGTCTCAAAAGTTGAAAATTATTTTTCTCTTAATTATTTCTGTGTGAAACAGAATATTTAAGTGCCTTTTACTCGATATTATCTAAGATAAATGGAGAAAACCGGGTTTTTAAAGAACTACTTTATGTAACCCCGCGCTGATTGGTCAATTCCAGGCGCGTGACCAAAAGGTTACATGTACTTCAACGTCACGCCTCGATCTCCTTGCTCTTAAAATTTCAAGTCTGGCCGGCAATCCAGGTTCTTTTAGTGTCGCAGACTTCAAACCAATGGATGAAAAAATCCCGAGACCAATGGAAAAGGACGCATTCTTTCATTCGATTGATGCGCTGAGAAAAACCTTAAAGTGATCCTAAACCGCCGGGGCGAGCGAGACAGCCTCGTTTTCATTTTCCCGCGCTACGCCAGTATGAATGAGCGCCTGTCAATCATCACGTCACGTGATTACTATGGAATTTACTACGCGATCACTGATTGGGCAAGTTCTGAATGAGTGACAGCTGATTGTCAGAGCAACATGGATACCACCAGTTCACCGAGTCGAGATTTCTCCTCGATTCAGGGGAGTTTTAGAGGATACATTCACGCCTAAGAGCATGAAGAGTGTTCAATCCGACACGAGTGACACCATTAATGACGATGTCAGCCGGTATGCCAGGCAAGTTGGTCTTTTCTCGGAAGGAGCCCCAGAATTCGCTGACGTTACACCGGCACGGCGGCGAGATCCGCAGTCCGGCAATATGTTAATGATGCCATACATACAAACAACCTCCTCATCGTCTTAAAACGGAGCTCTTTCTTTATTATGAGCCACTTTGATAATGTCTGTGGACAATCCACAGCTGCTGGTCGGCATTTGCTACCTTTTAAGGCCGCCCTTTCCCTTCTTTCACTTCTTGCTTCGGCATCCTGTCTGCTTTGCGGTTTGCACGATTGACAAACTCAGTGAAGGTAGCGTACTGCGCATGCTCAGAAGCCAGGAGCGGAAATCGGAAGTTCCATTTTCGTGGGCGGTGAAAATGATCGGGTGCCAACTTTTGCTTGGCGGTTTAGGACCACTTTAAAAAAGCACATTTTCGGTAAGACATTAATGATGGTGAGCCACATCCTGCATTTTCGTCTAATTATCGTCAAAGGCAGCATCGCAACACATTGTGATCAACTCTATCTGTAACTCTTTTAATCTCCTTCCTCATTATCTGCCTCTTTATCTTTAAATGAAAGATGTCGATCACGAAATTTTTATAATCCGCAACAAAGTAGCTGCTTATGTTTTCAAAAAGCGTCGACATTGCCTGCGGATGGTTCATCGTTTGAATCGAAAGACATGCATGGGAACGGAAGTGTTGCTCATTTCCTTTCGATTCGATGCACCAATTTTATTTCAAGCCTCAAAAGTGAACTACATTGTACATGTAAAGTCACACTGTATTCAGTTCAGAAAGTGTAAAATGTACTATTAGGGAGGTTTAGAAATCAAACGATAAACGTAAACGTTAAAGTGGTCCTAAACCGCCAAGCAAAAGTTGACACCCGATCATGGGAACGGAAGTGTTGCTCATTTCCTTTCGATTCGATGCACCAATTTTATTTCCAGCCTCAAAAGTGAGCTATACATGTGCATTGTACATGTAAAGTCACACTGTAGTGAGTTCAGAAAGTGTAAAATGTACTATTAGGGAGGTTTAGAAATCAAACGATAAACGTTAACGTTAACGACAACGTTATTTTTGTAGCGAAAATGCAATATAAAATCTGGTGAATGTGTATGAAAAATAATGTTGCCGTAAAGTTTACCTTATCGTTTGATCTCTAAACCTCCGTATTTTTGATATGAATACATTAGAGCTCTACCTGCAGTTTTTTCAATGTGTGCTGAAAACTAGGGCTTGACTCTTTGAAGTACGTCACAGGCAAGCATTTCGGGGGCCTTCACGAGGCTATGAATTAACCTCTAACTCAGTCTCCCCACACTTTGAAAATACTGTAAAATTCAATACAGAGGGGTTCCACAATGCATCTTGTTCACAGCAAGGAGATTTCTATCAAAACGTAAGGGGAGAAAGCCAGGACTGGAATGGCAGGGCATGCATTGGAATGCAGTGGTCATCCACCAGCAGGTTATGGGGCACCAAATGGGAGCAGTCAGCCGCGCATATTGCTAACAGATGGCAGCACAGTCTTAGCGGACCAAATGTACAGGAAATCTATTATGATCGCTGCTCGATCGATAATGACTGGGTCCGCTAGATGCATCGAATTGGGCCCTAGTGACACCTAGTGGTCAACTGGCTGACACCTCCTATTAGATCGCCGGTCATCACTCCGTTATTGGGATTCTCGGCGCGTGGTTCCAGAATGCGATACGACACGACGACGACAAAGGGATACAATTTCACTTTGAAGAAATCAGGCGATAATAAGCAAGAAATCAATCTCCAGAATTCACGAATTTTCGACCCCAACCGGGGTCTTTTTCAAGTGGAACTTTACAATCTGAAACTCTAGAAAAGACTGAGCTGAAACCCGAATGTGGAACTAATCTGTGTAGACAGGATGAGTGAGCAATTAAGGAAAGAATAGTGTCCAAGCCCCACGGATGGTTGCTGGACCTAATTAAGAAAACCTAATGGTTGCTGGACCTAATTGAAGAAATCAGGAATATTAAACATTGACTAGATAGATACCTACGGCAGGTCCATCAAAAGTCACCACGACTACGCCAAATATTCGTATGGAAACCCGCCTTTGTCAGCCTCCTGTCGTAGTAAGTTAGCGATCGCAATTCAACACCTTAATGGATACAGTATCGAAAGACGATGAAGTGTAGAGTGCAGTCAGAGTGATTCAAAGAGAGTTTGCCAAGAGTGACTTTCGGGGAATTGATGGTCGCCAGACTTTCCTTCCTATTGATTTCCTATGAATTGTGACCGATTTCTGTCCACATGGCCGGACCAGTTGAAATGTTTACGCTCGACAAGCAACGCGTTACGTTATACTTACCGTTTTATATAACTCTAAAGAGGAGAAAAGCACAAAAATTGACACACAATATGTGATAAATGAAAAGGCAATTTCCAGAGTGTTTGCGAATTTTCGACCCCAACCGGGGTCTTCTTCAGGCTGGAACTTTACAATCCGAGACTGTTCTAGAGTTTCGGATTGTAAAGTTCCAGCCTGAAGAAGACCCCGGTTGGGGTCGAAAATTCGCAAACACTCTGGAAATTGCCTTTTCATTTATCATTTTATATAACTCTAATTTCTATTTACATGTACATGTAAAAGTGCGACGTCATTTTTATCGGGGCGTGTATCTTTAAAGATCGGATATCAAAGTGATACCCGTGGGTGAGAACGGATTCTAAGAAAGTTAAAACTTAGTAATTCACTAAAATATAACTTCTTTGCACTCTGTATAAAACAATGATACGGCTATATATTGCACAAGAAAAAATCAACGAGAGTGTCGTGGAATAATGGGATATAATTAAGAATCATAATGAACAGAAATTAGCCTACGTGCATGGGTGAACGACCCCCGCAGTAGACAAGTCAATTTCTAAGATGGTTGGGCAAATGTTTCACGTTAGATCTTGATGACTTGTCTTATTGTTCATATCCTTGTCAAAGATTGGATTATGCCAGGACGAGACGCATTGAACATACCAGACAATGCCATAGAGATGAACATTCCGACGAAAGAGTTCAGCATTTGTGAACATCTCTGGGCGAATATAGATCGATTTCGCCAGGCGCCATCTTGGATCGTCGTCATGGTATTCCAGGAAACTCGCGCATGCGTAGTTTGCTGAGTGGAAGATTGTAAACACGGAAGCAATCAGCTGATTTTGACATTTCGCATGCGGTTCGGAGGTAATGCTTGTTTTTTTCGTTTTTGAGCTAAAATGGTGAAAACCTGTTGCGTCAGCGGTTGTAGGGCAATGTGGGGATCCCAGAATAACCTGAATTTTTTTCGTTTTCCGGCTGAATCGAAAGATTCGGATAGACGTCGGCGATGGTTGCGAATTCTGAATTTGTCAGAAAGTGACGTGAAAGACCATCATTTTATGTGTTAACAACATTTCATAACAGGTAAGTGTTATAACTAATGTTTGTCAACGCTTGAATTATAAATATTGGTGCAAATTGCACCACTGATGAAGGATTTTCTTGGAATAGTCAACAGGGTCATAGGCCTAGCACACCCAGTAGGCTACATGGTAAGTTTCTTCATTTGCACATGGTCATGGAGGACCTCCAAGATTTATAGCAGAACATTCAGAAGGATAATGGCATATGTATGGAGGAAGGATCATATTTTTTCAATTTAGAACGGATGGACTAAAACCATTAATTGCAGGATTGAATAGCAGTGACCCTATTCACCCTGGCCTGACTAGGCCTACAGCGTCTGGTCCCCCTCAGCCGACAACATTGCGCAGTGTTAAGAAGGATGAAACAGCAAGATAATTGTATGAAATTATGCAATTTTATTTTACAAGCAATTTCTTAATCACTCTGGCCAGAGGTATGTACATGTAATAGTTAACAGGAGTAACCATCTTCACTCCACAGGCCTCCACAATATAAAAATTCTCTTTTCACTTTGGTACCGGTAACTCTTAATAAATCCTGAATAAAGAAAGGAATTTTCATGTCCCTTCCTCAGCACAAGAGATGGCCACAAAAGAAACTGAAACAGGATTTTGGCTGAGGCAGGTACACAAACAGACTGAGCTGTGTGAGTGGCACATTGTAAACATGGTGAACACAAATATTAGGTCAGGACTAAGTTTAGGATTAGGGGAGGGGTCAGTGACAAGGGTTGAGGGTCAGGGTTGGGCTTAGGGGCTTGGGCTAGGATAGTGTGTAGTATCAGGACTGGACGACATTCACCCATTCAGCTAAAGTAGGGGCCTGACAAAATTATTAGAACAGGGGGAATTCAAGTTTTCATTCAAGGCAAATCAGTATCAACTTGTCAACATCGCTAAATTGACTTCAAATACTTTTGATGTAGATATCAGAAGAATAAAGAATTGGAAATTTTGCCTTGAATCAAAACTTGAATTCCCCCTGTTCCAATAATTATGTCCAATACAGGGGCTTCATTTCTTGATGACAGTTGCTCA
>NMRB01001472.1:28794-41713 GCA_002633025.1 Notospermus geniculatus
AGCCAATGGGTGTCCACACAACAAAGCAGCCAAATTGGGCATTGCATATCTCCATCTGGCCTACAATCTGATAATAATAGTTGTGTCTTCTGCAAAGAGAGGGGGCACATTCATGTTGGCTGGAAGTGTGTGGGGATAGATAGAAGGAGTCAGAAGATGCAACACAGGGATGAAGATGACGAATAGAAAAGGGGCATTTCACTTCCAGCACACCCTTTCCGTGGCAGGAACATTTCAGAACAGCATCAGGAGATGCTCCCAAATATGGATAAGTTGTATCCAAGACCAGGCCAGACTTAGAAATTGATGCATTAGCATGATGGTTAATGAATTGGACTTCAAAAGCATCAATAGCATCTTGTTCGTGGTCTCTACCCCACTTGATACTAGGAATGGTAGAGCTAGGCGAAGAATATTGACAGATTTTGTTCATCAGGGAAGTGGATGGTTTTTCAATCTTGGTCTTCATCACTTCACCAAACACGGAGGATGTTATCCGCCCTCTTCTGTAAACTGGTACCACACTTTGGTGTTTGACTGGCCTCTTGTTTCTACTTCCACATCACAGATGGCAGACTCAGAAATGTTGTGGATCATCTCCATGGCTTCTTTTGTACTTTTACCAAGGAACATGTTGAAATTCTTCGGCACTGGAGGAGAACTCTTCATTGTTGGGTTGGTAGGGTTTGTAAGGGGCCTGGAAAATCAGGGAATTTCACAATTCTCAGTTAAATCCAGGCCTGAAAAGTTATCTCACTATGGCCTGGAAAAGGCCTTGAATTTCCTATGCCCACTTTTTTTATAATAATGGTGTGATTTTTTTTAAGCACAGCGACTTCTGTTTTCACTGATCCCGAACCTAATCCGGTAATACCTGGAATTTTGGCCTGGATTCCCTGAAAAAGCCTTGAAAAGACCTGGAAATTTTGGAAGGAATAGGTGTACGAACCGTGGGTTGACATGAGGATTAACAACTGTCAAGACTGCTGCATCAGGCATTGTCGTTCGGAGAATGTTGAGCCAGGGCGTGACATCATCAAAATGAGGGCTGTTACAGGGCTTTGGTGGTTCATTCTCCTTGTCTACTACCCTCATCTTCTTCCGTGTAGGCTTGAAAAATTGGATGTCTGAGACTGGGGCTGGGTCAACCTGTCAATGAAAACAATCATATTGGTCCTAGGCTAGCCACGAAAAATTGACTATGATAATTCAGTCCCTTTTGATCTATTGAAATTTCAAAAGGATTTTACAAAGTTATATTCATGCATTTACTGTAAGAAAAGGTTGCTCTCTGCACATTCAACATTCAAGTAGCTTCCTCATATTATAACTGATCTACCTTTTTACACGAAACTCTGTTCCATGTGCATGGGAGGGATGTTGGTGCCTTCTGCTCAATTGCCAGTCTGACAATTGCCTCAAGTTTGAACATGACTGCCGCCACATGAGAGCATGCTTCTCCTAATCTGAATAGAAAAAAACACTAAATTAAATATTGACAGTAACAATGAGGTGCTTATATCCTGTGAACACTAGCTCAACATCTATAGAGGAAATAATTTAAGTTTTAGAGAAAAGAAACTTTTAGAGGTCATGAACAGTTACACTGCTTTTTTTCAACATGATCCTTACAATTTACATCAAACTGAACAAAAATGTGAAGGTTGGCATAAAAATAAATGGGAAAAAACTCACCCAGCTTTACAAGTGCAATGAGCACATATTATGTCACCATTTGGCTTGGTACCAACCCAACATCGATGGGGCTTTTCAGACACTGCTTGCGAACGCATGACTTCAGCTTGGATAATGTGGTGGCGAGTTGGTGTTGTGAAGTGGTAGCAAGTTTGCACCCACCCACACGCATAAAAATTATATGCATCTAAAGACTTGTACGCTGACAAGGTCTGCTGAGTGTAAACACCAGGAGTATTGATGAGATAGGTGTAAATTTGGCCAAATTCTACCAAAGGCCAGTCATCAGTAGAATCCGTCCAAGTTGAACTGCGACGTAGGCCTGCAGCATGACTGAGAAATGGGTCGTCCGAGATCGTACAGCCTAACAAAGTCAATTTTTCTGCATATCGTAACTGATCTTCATGATTTAATGACTTGTAGTATTCACCCATGATTAGAAGAATGATTCTGAACAACAATAACGAAATATGTACACATGAATTAGGAAAAAACATCGAAAATACGCAGCGTTCGTGAACTGTCAATGGAAATCACCATGCTTCATTGTTTACCTTTCCACTCAGCAAACTACGNTTATTGTGGTGTTAGATGTGGGGAAAATGCATCTGAGAGGGTGTAATTTTCAATCCCCCCCTACGCCACAAAAGCTAGCTACGCCCCCGGTTCACTCACTTTCAATAACCGTTATCCTCTGCAGGAATCCCCGTTTATCAACATTTTTACACTGCCTCAAACAACTTTCCTGCTTTTCTCATTTCAGACTGGCCCCATTTTCACCTGGCTTGGATTTGTGGGACACACCTCAGAAGACAGAGTGGTTTCAGCAGACACCAACCAACCGATTCATGGACTATGGGGAGTACATGTACATTGTTGTAAGAAAGACAGTGAAAAAGCATATAATCCAATGGGAGCTGTCAGTCAGTTGACCAATAGACCAACGAGTCACTACGGCCGAATTCAATGCCTTGCGGAGTCATTCATGGTTGACTAAGCACCAATCAGGAGAATTTTCTATTGTATTGGTCCGCTAGAACTTTGCTGCCGTCTTTTGGCGATAAACGCGGCTGACTGCTCCTATTGGTCTCCAGCAACGTCACATCTAACTCATTTTGTCGCTCCCTTGTCTGGCTCGAATGTACCAACATGTGTCACTCTCTTGTCCGGATGTCCCTCTTAACAGTTGTAAAGGGCACGTTCACACCAAAACCTGATCCCGGTGTCTTTTGCGGTGCTGTTCTCGCCAGCCAATTTCTTCAACGCTATTTCGATGAACCGTCCACACGGAAATCCTGTGGCATGCGGGTTCTCCCGCACGATTTTTTGTGTGGACGCTTCATCGAAATAGCATTTTGGTAGCGCTGAAGATATTTGCTTGCGGGAACCGCACCGCAAAACGCACCGGAATCCGGTTTTGATGTGAACGCACCTGAAGACCATCGGAACAATGGCTGCTTATACTGCATGCGGTCTGTTGTTCCTACAGCGACTATCGACAGTAAAAGAGTAGATTGTGCTGAACCTGAGTCTTTGACATTTGATCAGGATATCATATCGATTATAAAGAATGGAGGCCCACATTTGGTAAACCCCTTTTGTGCTTCTCGAGGAAAAGTCATTACTCTTGTTAAGAATTCGACACCAAGTGACTTTGCATCATTTTTTCTCTTATTTCAGGGCATACGTACTTTATGATGGTAACTGTTGGTAACTGAGGATATACATAAGTAATTAGCACTGTACCATCTGCACAATGGACGATGGAAACCAGTATGATATGGGCCAAAATGATACATTGGATAACCTCACGGATTACACCGATGAGATACCAAGTAACCACACACTCACTGAAAAAACGCCTTTTTTCAAATACATTATTGGATTTATACTAGCCTTCATGATTCTGACAACGCTAATGGGCAACTGTTTGGTAGTTCTAGCAGTCATCAACTACCGTCGTCTGCGGACAGTAACGAATTGTTTAATTGTGTCCCTGGCAACGGCGGACATTGCCGTGGCAGTTTTCGTCATGCCTTACTCCTTAATTTACGAAATTGTCGGTGTGTGGAAATTCGGGTGGATATTTTGCTATTTTTGGATATCGTGTGACGTCATGTGTTGTACTGGATCGATTTTACACCTATGCTTGATCTCTCTCGATCGTTACTGGGCCATTACTGAACCGTTACAATATAAACGCCGAATGTCACGGTGTAGGACTACATGGCTTATCGCAGGAGCGTGGTTATGCAGCTGTACGATTTCATTTATACCAATATACCTAGGTTGGTTTGCCAATGACGTGAGCATATTGTACAAAAACGTTCCAAGTTGTGGCCTAGCTGTAAACAAAATTTATGCCGTTATATCGTCAATGACATCGTTTTATCTACCGTTAATCGTCATGGTTTTTGCCTACATGCGCATCTTCCGAATCGCACGAATGCAGGCTCGAGAAATCAACAGAATGGAGCGGTCCATCAGGAACCATTGCGGCACGGAAAACGATATCGGTGTCAAGAAGAAGAAACCGAGTCACAAAGACAGCAAAGCGATAAAAACGCTGGGAACTATCATGGGTATTTTCATCATATCGTGGCTTCCTTTCTTCCTCATGTACCTCATCTTGCCATTCTGCGACTCGTGTTTCATCCCGAAGCAAGCCGAGTCGGCAATAACATGGCTCGGCTACGCCAACAGCTTCATCAACCCCTGTGTTTACGCCTTTTTAAACAAAGACTTCAACACGGCGTTCCGCCGGCTTTTATCTTGCCCTGACAGGCGGTTCAGTGATAAGAAAAAGATGGTCATTCGTTACGAGCGCCAGAGTTGTTTTGAAGGAAACTGCCGCTCGACGTCCTCCTTGAGGACGCCGAGAAGGCTCTCGCCGGAAACTCCGCGAAGACTGTCACCGATGATTCCCGGACAACGCCGAAACTCGGTGGAAACGGCCGAAATCATTCTGACATCCGACCATCCCACTATTGGCAAGGGGCATTACATTAATCCGTATTGGACAGACAGATAAGAAAATAACTTATGATACGGTAATAGTTTCGGCAATCATCAGTTATTAGGGAGGTTTAGAAATCAAACGATAAACGTAAACGTTAACGACAACGTTATTTTTGTACCGGAAATGCAATATAAAATCTGGTTAATGTGCAGTATGAAAAATAACGTTGTCGTAAAGTTTACGTTTATCGTTTGATTTCTAAATCTCCCTATTATGACCGTTTCTGCTATCGTTTTGAAGATGACGGTGGCATTAAGTCACAAGACGACGCCACTCGTCATTGAACTATTGCTGTCGCTCAGCAACTTTTGTAACGTTTGGTAAAAAAAATCACTTTTCTATGAGGCAACGTATCCTCAAATATCCTCCCTGTTAGAAAAAACAGAAGATTCTACAGAATAGTCCGTGCAGCAGAGTTTCAAGAACTTTCTGTAAATTTCCAGAAATGATTCAGGGTCAAAGGGATATTATGTCATTGCCCATGACCCTTTGTTTGGAAGGTCCCTCCTACATTTAGATGTAACATAAAACGCAGGTCTTTGGTATCTTCGATAATCGAAGGCCGATCTGCTCACCACTGCGTTAAGCAGGCCTCACACGAGGACGGTTCTGACGGCGGTTCAGCACGGTTCAATAGGGAGGTTTAGAAATCAAGCGATAAATGCAATATAAAATCCGGTTAATGTGTAGTATGAAAAATAAAGTTATCGTTTGATTTCTAAACCTCCCTATTGAACCGTGCTGAACCACCGTCAGAACCGTCCTCGTGTGAGGCCTGCTTTACATCGCACATCACCCTTCGAGAAATTGACCGGTCCGCGGCGAATCTGCTGCCTCTCGAAGAAGAGGCCAATCAGAACCGGTGCTGTAAAATTTGAATTGTGGTACCAATAGTGGTAGCCGAAGACCCGATATAAAGTGCAATTTGATTGGTCGACAGGTAAAGTTGGCATCGTGCCAAGATACGCCGCGGACTGGTCCATTTCTCGAAGGGTGATGTGCGATGTAACGCAGTGTTGAGCAGATCGGCCTTCGATTATCGAAGATGGTCTTTGGTTCAGATGCAATGCTTTTAACTAAGTGACTCCTGTAATTTCACAGGAAGTGCTTGAAACTCTGCTGCCAGAAAATTCCGTCTGTTAAATTCTTCTGTTTTTTCTAACAGTTTAGAAAAATTGTCGTTGTATTATTCGTTTGTAGTTTCGACCCAGATTTTTGACAACATAAAGACTGACGTAGCGATTTCATTGAATCTGGTTGCTTTGCATTTGTTCGTTACGATTAAGTTATTAGAAAGTCTGAATAAAACTGTTACGTTTATTTAAATATCAATTCAAAGGAGTTTGGCTTTTCATTTCAATGGTTTTGTATAGAATTCATTTCAGAATACATTAGTGTCTTTCCTGACCTTTCCAACAAAGATGGCAAACAGTTCTCACCATATAACGTCAGAAGCTTAAAGGAGCACGGTATTGCCACTTTTTCTCGACAGCCGGCGCCACTCTCCAACCCAGGGACTAACTACGTTGTCGGCGAATTGACCCGATTCACTACGTACATTTTGTAATGCATTTTTGTAGTTCGTCTTACTGCCGCTAGGTGGCTCCCTCTACGTTGGCAGTGAAATAACGCATTTGAGATCCAATACCGTGCTCCTTTAATACCATTCAATGCCGCTGGCACGCTATTAGCTGGTCATGTGACCCACAGGCACAAAAGTTTAGGTAAAGTAATTGACTGAGAGGATGCATTTGGTGTTGTACATGTATCATGCGTGGGCAATGAATGGCCACGACGTCATGTGGGAGAACCAGTTTCGTGAAGTCAACTGCATTCTTGGGGGAAAAATTCATGATATTGTTGTCTTTTGGTGTTAGAATCCTATGAAAACTACAAGAACGCTAGGGTTGAAATGTGAAATGTGGTGTGTATAGGTCAGTGGGTGTATCCCCATTTCGCCTACACCCATTTCGTCAACACCCACTTCGCCGTACCAGGCCATAATTTGATGGACCTCAGCAGAGGAGTGTAAATGCTGGCAGCTCTTTTGCAGACTTTCTCCGCTGCTCTGTAGGCTAAATATATTTACCATTTGCTGGTTCTGAAACCTTTTCCTTGGGGAAACCTCGTCGGCTATTATTTGAACGTAATTGTGCACAACACGCTAGGGGATTAATTTCATCATCATGCTTTGTTATCGTCAACGAATAAAAGAAAAAATATTCCATTTCCTTAATGGATAGCCATCCTGCAAATTGACATGCACTGCTAGAAGTCAAAGGTAAAACGTAAAGTTTCTAAATGCAATCACCTAACCGTTTTGCCCGACACCAACTTTCCTATCGAACCCAAGCACGTTGTCATTTAGAAGTTCTGCAGAAACCCTTCTGTAAATATTTAAAGTTCTCACTCAATATCGAAAACGACAAGAATATCTACTTAGTGGGCCACGAGAACTAAAGAATAATTACTTCATGACGGAAACAGGACTTGATCTTTTACATGTAGATGGTATTCGCTTGATGCCGATAGTGCAGTCTAGCTGACACGCGGAATGCGGATTGCGGAACGCGGAAGCGGAAAATGCAATGCATTTTCGTATACAACATATCGCTTCCGCCGGGGATTCCGCATCCCTATATTACCGCATTCCGGATGTTTGGTAAACGCAGCTTTACACGTAATACATATCGTAGTTGGACAGGGAATTGCACTTTTAAAGGGAGACATCCGAAAGATATTGCCCGGCGGGCACTATTTGTTTTGTTTTGGTTAGCGTATAGTGTCACCGTTGATTAACGGACGGCGCTGTGCGTTATGGCACGGGCCCCTGGAGAGCTATCAGTGAGTTTAGAACACGTACATGTACCTAACCAAACGTATGTAAAAACACAACACGTATCTAAAAACACACCCCGAGCTCACGAATTCGTGAGCTCGGGGTGTGTTTTCTACAAACTAGCGGTTTTTTTGGTTATATACGTGTTCTAAACTCACTGATCGCTCTCCAGGGGCCTGTGCCATAACGCACAGCGCCGTCTGTTAATCAACGGTGACACTACGCTAACCAAAACAAAAGCAAATAGTGCCCGCCGGGCAATATCTTTCGGATGTCTCCCTTTAAGGCCTACTTCATACTCTTTCTTGACAACATGCTTATCGTGAGGAAGTAGTGCATTCATTATAATACGCATCCCGTCTACAACAACCGAATAGACAGTTTCGAAAGCTGAGTTGAATTCCTTGGCAATAACCCACTCAATGAGAAGCGAGTGTCTCAGACGTCTACGATTTCGCCATCTATGATAAAAGTAAAAACCCAACAAGCAAGGCAGGGGCAAATGTCGATGAATGGAGAAGCCGTGAAAGGCGCTCCCAACATGTATTAAGTGCGCTAAAGGATGGTAAGACAATTTCATAATTTTATTTGTATTTGGTTTTTCCGTCAGGGCCGACGGCATAGCATTATTTATTGGAGGAGGCCATCTCAAGCTACTCACGTTTCCCACTTGGATGGGATCTTTTACTTGTCCTTGCAAAGAAACAAGGTACAAGGCACCACGGCTTACTGTCCCATGCGACGGACGTGAAGAGCCGGGGAAAAAATCCCATAAGGCCCCGGCTGGATTCCAACCCGGGACCTGCCACTTGCTGAGCAGGCGTGATAACCAGTCGGCTACCAGGGCTATCTGCAGGCCTCCTCAAGGTTCCTGGTAAGTCAATGATACTGCCGCAGTGGAAAGTAACGTTAGAACCCCAACAACAAGCAAGGCAGGAGCAAAGGTCGATGAACAGGGTACATTTAGCTGTGAAATCGAATCCCAATATATATGTAAGTGCGCTTTCTGAAAAAATGGTAAGCCAGAGATGCTACGGAAAGTAGAACCTCAAGAAGCAAGGCAGGAGCAATGGGGATCCTAGCTCGATAGAGGGCAGCACACCGAAACCCGGTCCTAATACAATGGACGCCTTTTGTGTGGGAAATTGATCAGGACCGGGATGTCAGTTTCATTTCAATAGTTTTAACCACTAGTGACACCTATTGAAAAAGATCTTGGCTCCAAGCAAATGACAACCTGAACATCAACCACCACGCCAAGTCTCGATATTGATGGCAAAGTGCAGTGGAAGGAGCAGCAACGGCATTCACAGTTACTGTTAAGAAGTATAGATAGCAGCACTCTAATGACGGCGAAACATCGATGAAGTAGACTGGTAGTCATGGGAGTCAGACGAGTTTGTTCTTGCAGAGGAGATGCTTCTCACACACAAAAATTCTGAATAACTTCCATGAAAATTTGAAAGTGAGCATGGTTGGTGTAAAGTGGATCACCAAAATGCTGGCATTGAGATAGAGATGAATATGTCCAAAGCGACCGACATGGGAATATAGCCTCGTCGTTTCTTACCGCTGTATGTGACTCAGATGGTGGAGAGGGGAAGGAGAGAGATTTGAAGATGGTCACGAATACACAGGGCCCGTAGATGTGTCGTTGAAAAGGTACTGGACATTGAAGACCTTCTAATCAGAAGATAGGACGCGTGCAGCGAGTGAGAAAGGCATAAATGCGTTGAAAATAATACTGAATGAAAAAATGTTGTGCTTCCACTCTCACTACATTACCTAGTTCGACTGAGGACCGCGGTTAGTTTCTTACTTCTGACGAGTAAGCCCCTTAGAACCCTGGAGGCCGCTATAGTGGCCATGACGCTACCGGACTATATCCCTGGAGGCCACTATAGTGGCCCTGCGTGTGTTACTTGAAAACAAAGCTAATAATCATTTCTGTACATGTAGTTAATATTGAATTTACTCTATTTTTGATGTTCCCCTGCTGGGAGGCAAGGTCACTGGTTGTGAGCGCATCACGTCAGGGAGGCGAGGGTTCAAAGAGTTTTAAAGGAGCGAAAAAGTAGGCTTCAAAAACAATGTGTTCGACCCTAACCTAACTCTGTCTGATTGTCGACGGTCCTCTACTTGCTGTTTCAGTTTGCCTGTTTCTTCTAGGCTATACATTCAGCAATTTATGAACCTCTTCGCACCCACCTGAACAAAGAAGTTTGTAGAAGTAACGCAGTGATAAGTTAAATGTTGCTGTGTCGACCAACAACTGGGAAAGAAGGAGGATATAAATCATGCCGTACTAAAGCAAAGGTTGCACCAACATTGTTTCCAAGAAAGACAATAAAAGTAGTCGAGGAAAAGGTGCCTTGGCATGAAACTTCACTTCTTGGACGTAAATCATTCGACCATAGACCCTACAAAAACCACCTCTAGCGTGGGTTAAAGCTGACGTAGCCGCACAAAAAGCCCCCACATGCGACGAGCAAGAGAATTGCAAACGCCCTGCAAACACCTCAAACGAGGGCTCAGAACATGATAGACCCCACGAGGCCAGGAGGGCGCCACTTTATTTGTCTTCGAGCTTTCGAGGTGTCAACATCCTCTGGTGAGCTTCTGCTGAACACTTTTTTGAAAGAACATTTTTTTTGACCCAGCTGGGAATCGAACCCGCGCCTTGTTATCTCTGTTCCACCGTCTTCCCCATTCGGCCACCGAACTTGTTGGGGACTTCTCATGTTTTTTCTTATTCGTAGTATTATTACGTACATGTAAGTCGTCGTTGGCCGAGTGGATAGAGTGGTGGATTACAAATCAGAAGGTCGACGGTTAGAATCCCGTCTAAATGACTACATACAATGTTTTTCTTTGAGTAGTGTACCTGTAAGAGGCATCCGGAGATGTTGACAGCTCTGTTGCCTGAAGGCAAATAAGGTGGCGCCCTCCTGGCCTCGTGGGGTCTATCATGTTCTGAGCCTTCGTTTGAGGTGCTGGCTGGGCGTTTGCAATTCTCTTGCTCGTCGCATGGGGGCTTTTTGTTCGTTCACGTCAGCTTTAAACAGCATAAACACCTCTGTCTCATCACCATCTTGGTATTTGCTCGAGAGCTGTTATAACCGTCGTCAAGGGACTCGTTAGTTTCAACTGCCTAGCGACCGGAGTAACGCTGGTGGAACATTGTTTACGACCGCCATGCGCACATGTAAATAGCCACGCCGCGCATCGGGAAGTGCAGTTTTCAACCTTGCCGCGGCTGACGATGTAACTGTGCATCGGATTGTGGCATGCGTTGGAGCAAAAGGTCTTAAGTCTTCATAAGTGCGCTTCTCCGTTTCGTAAAACCCAGTGATCTGATCAACGGTTCCCAACAGAGACTGAAGCTTTAAGTAGGACTGGGATACTTGAACGACTTAAAAGAAACACCTTTGACTTTCAAAAGAAGGACTTTAATCCGCAAGAATCTTGCGATCAACTTGGTACATTTAGTGTGGAATAGCTGCGAGGGACAGGGCAGACCAGCAACTGGATTTACAAAAGTTCAAAGCATTCGTTTGGTGACATTGAAAAGTTGACATCCTAAACAGGGACAAGTTTGGCAGGTAAAGGAGACGTTAAAAACATCGAAGAACGTTAAATAAGTCGTGACATTCGATAACAAGATGAGAGTGGGACTTGCCTCCTGATGGAATACGTAAGAGTGGATCATGAGGCGCATCTAAACTGCATTGAAGGTACGTTTTTGTTTCCTTTTTTTATTTTTGTGAAATTTTCTACACCATGGACACTGATTACAAAACAAAGAGACAACTTCTTCATTTTAATTCTAGAATTGATAAGAATTGGTCTGGCTTAGAATTGATCATCTATTGATTAGAATATTGAACATAAGAACGTAAAGTATAAGACGTAAAGTATAACAAAGTAAAGTAAAGTAATAATGTACATGTAATGTATAAGACAAGGTTACGACAGACGGTCGTGGAAGATCGATGCATGGATGAAGTCATTGCGGTGGCACTGGGGCATAAATGTATGAATAAAGACAAAATGCTTTCACTTGAATTTTGCAATACAAATGCACTAGGCAATGCTGTACAAATTTGAAGTAAAAGCTGTTACTAGTCTTTATTCATATGACCCATTGTTTGACGGCGGCTTAGACGACGTAAGAGGTGACATGATGATCAGTTACCTAAACCACCTTCGACCTTCGTAGATGCATGCCCACTCTTACGTTGCTTATGAAAAGTTGTTTATCCCGATAAGTCACGCTTCCGAAGAAACGATAAAACGTGACGGAAATTACTTGCTTATTGCTTCTTTTCCACACGTAGGACGAACTCATTCATTACATCAAAAAGCTAAGGTAGCTTTCTTAATGGCTAGATAGTCATAAGCAATTCATGACTTCATGAGACATGATAAGACCGCGAACGTGTCGGTGGTCGGTGTTGGCCATCGAGATAAACGCTGAATTTGGAAGAACTGTGGCTTTTCAAACGCTTGGCCGTCAGTGGGAAATTCGTCGTCTAGTAAAATCTGATTGGCTTTTTGATGGAAACAACCGCTTTGGTTGGTTCCTCAACAGCAACAAGCCCTATGATTGGTCCTTTACAGTACTGTGAGTACGCTGATTCCTAACCAGTCATGCCCCCATCACACTGAGCAAGTTCTCAGTACGTTCTTGGAAATGTTGCCGAACGGGTTGTGCGAACGGAGCGGACGTAGTGGCAACGTTTTACAGTCTTTTTACGAACTCCATGGACGGGAAGGGTGCTCCAGAACATCGAGGCATTATTTGCCAAGGGTTACACGTTCTAGCCCGTTTTACGATTTTTTTAGGACGGGGCAGGACGTTTTGAGAACTACTTCAGTGTGACAGGCCCTTTATGCCCCCATCACACTGAGCTAGTCCTCAGTACGTTCTTGGAAATGTTGCCGAACGGGCTCAAACTGTGTGCGAACGGAGCGGACGTAGTGGCAACTTTTTACAGTCTTTTTACGAACAACTTCATTGACGGGTTCGGACGGGAAGGGTGCTCCAGCACTACGAGACATTATTTGACCAATATTACGGTGTCTTCCCATTTCGCCCTTTCCCAATTCGCCCCCTAATACCCCCATCACACTGAGCTAGTTCTCAGTACGTTCTTGAAAATTTTGCCGAACGGCCTCAAACTGTGTGCGAACGGAGTGGACGTAGTGGCAACGTTTTACCGTCTTTTTACGAACTTCGTGGACGGGAAGGGTGCTCCAGTACATCGAAGCATTATTTGGCCAAGGGTACACGTTCTAGCCCGTTTTACGATTTTTTTAGGACGGGGCAGGACGTTTTGAGAACGACTTCAGTGTGATGGGGGTAT
>NMRB01001472.1:41749-73875 GCA_002633025.1 Notospermus geniculatus
TACTGGAGCACCCTTCCAATCCTTGAAGTTCGTAAAAAGACCGTAAAACGTTGCCAGTACGTCCACTCCGTTCCCACACAGTTTGAGCCCGTTCGGCAAAATTTTCAAGAACGTACTGAGAACTAGCTTAGTGTGATTGGGGTATAATGGTTGGTTAGGGTTAGCTACCAGTATTTAATGGATTTACCGTTGGGGGCGAAATGGGAAGGGGCGAAGTGGGAATAAAACCAATATTATTACACGTTCTAGCCCGTTTTACGAATTTTCTAGCCCGTTTTACGAATTTTTTAGGACGTGACACGTCCACGATGCCTGTTAAGCGCTCTGAGTGAGTGAGTGACTGGTTCCGGTTCATTGTTTAAACACGCTAACTATCGACCTGTCTGGCACTGTTTAATGGAACCACATGCAATTTTAATATTTTTTTCATTTCCTAATGCGTCATACGTGATTGTTTTCAACATTCACGTTATCATTACTATGACGTCATTACGATAGCTTCATAGCCCTCGGGTTTTCATTCATCATCACACGGACAATATTTGTTCATAGCGTGGTGAATCTAAAAACTTGAACCGTCATTCCTACGCTATACGTTCGCCATTGATACCGTTGCAATAACCCCCTAATAGCTCTTAGTTGGTTTTATTTAACTGTCAATAAAGTATCTATTAAATCAATTCTGCGTGTAATATCGTCTGCTGCTCAGTGGTGGTCGTAAAATCCACGCGGTGAAAATCGATAGCAACCAATAAACACGAGTAGAGTAGTAATCGACGACGGGTTTTTTCCGCCGACAGTTCCTCTCGACGCGCGTAAACTGGTAAGAGGAAGATGTTAAACACTAAAATTCAAAAGGGATTATTAAAGGACGAGTTTGTCGTCAATAGCCCTTTTTACACGGTGCTGGTTCGAGGAAACCTACCTCCACCCTCCTCGGGCGGGTTCGGTTCAGGATGGATTGATCGCTTTTATACGGTGCGGGTTACCGAACCCGCCTCGATCTAGTTCGAGGTGGGTCCGTTCAAATGCGTGCCACCAGATGGCGTGTATCAACATTTACAGTTATCGCAAGTAAGAAATATCCCAAAAATAATCACTTAAAATCGATAAACTATGCTTCGAATATGGCATGTATTGTGTTGCAATATTCAATAATTTTATTTTTTATGCAATGTTTCATTCATCATTCAATGTTCACATTTTCCATTCAATGTTTGCAAATTATCAACATGAGCAGTGCTTGAGAAATCTCGTGCGTGATTTCTTTCACAGGTAACTTACAGCAATACGCCAGTGATGCCATGCATTAGCGTGCTCAATCCCGCACGAGGCCGGTGGAGGTCGGTTCGCTTAACCAGCCTGAACCTACCTCCACCTTCCCGAGACTCACGCTGCGAACTGAACTGGCCCGAGGAAGGTGGAGGTCAGTTGTTTCGCTTTTACACGGGGAAAAATAACCGAACCCTCCCCGATCTAGTCTCGATCCGGAACGCACCGGCACCGTGTAAAAAGGGCTAATGGCGAGAATTTGTTGTAAGAAACTACATTGACCGTGTTTGCACAGGTTTTCGTGGCAATCAATCCCATGTTATCTATGTTTGCTTAACCCTTATCTATCAAAAAAAGGCGCCAGTGCCAATATATGGGCGGCTTTGAGGAAACAAGTCTACCAGCATCGTCCATGACCATCTGATGTGTATCCTTATAGGCAAAGCGCCTGCGACCATCTGCGGATCCTTATGCAAAGCACCCATGACCATCTCTGTGGATCCTAAAGGCCCGTTTCCACAGAAGCGGTAGCGTGAGCGTTTTGACGCTTCGCCCATTGTTTGGAAGCAGAGCGGCGGAAAATAACAAAAGATTTGACGCATCACGCAGCGTGAAACGCGTCTGTGGAAACGAGCCTTTATAGACAAAGCGTCCATGACCAACTGTGTATATCCTCGGCAAAGCGTCCATGACCATCTGTGGATCCCTGTAAGCAAAGCGTCTATGACCATCTGAGGATCCTTAGGCAAAGCGTCCATGACAATCTGCGGATCCTTATAGGCAAAGCGTTCATGATCATCTGCGGATCCTTATAGGCAAAGCGTCCATGACAATCTGAGGATTAGGCAAAGCGTTCATGACCATCTGTGGGTCCTTGTAGCGAAGCATCCATGACCATCTGCGGATCCTTTTAGGCAAAACGTCCATGACCATCAGTGTACATCCTTAGGCAAAGCGTCCGTGACTATCTACGGATCCTTGTAGCAAAGCGTCCATGACCATCTGTCGGTCTTTCGGCAAAGCGTAAAGTCGTTCTTCAATATCGACAAACCGCAACTGGACACTTCCCCTGCGCAGTTTAAAGGGCCTACTACTAAGTTCTGAATTAGCGATTGAAATCCAGGTTTATGTTCTCACGGTTCGTTTTACCACTAGATTCCTACAAAGTATATACATGCGTAATATACGGGCTGAAACATCTAAGACTGCGGCTGATATTCTCACTAATTGACTTTACTTTCAAAGCATGAACAGAAGGGGTCAGTCTGCACTTTTAGAAAAATATCAACCGTATTTCATTGCAATACAAATTTGAGAATGTCGTTTCAGTGAGATCGAGGACTTAATAAACAATTAATTAAATGGGCAGGTGAAGACGACAAGAAATTCAATTACTTTGACATATCAAAATACAAAATAAATCACCCATCTGGATAGCTCAATCTGTCATACATATACATGTACACATATGTACATGTACATGCACGTACAAATGCTATAAGTTGGAAGTACATGCACTGCTGCTTATGCCATCATACTTGCCTGTTTACACCAAAATGGCCAAGTGCTTGCCTTCCACTGAAAACTTCCATCAAAACACCTTCATAATTTTAATTGAATTATATCAACCTCTCGCCACAGGAAGCAAAGTATAACGGTCGCTATGGCAACAATAGACAACAAATTGCAGCACCATGAATATATGAGTTGTTCAAATGGTGCTACTTAAGAAGCAAATATTACGGGCCTGCGGTGAATACTGCCATTTGGTAACTTTGAGACACCGCCCTTGGCTGAGCTTTTAGTTGGTTCAAAATAGGTTTCCTCTCCTGACGTTTACTTTGCTTGTGATTATAGCTACGGTTACATCTGTTAAAAATACTCGTGTTTTTCCAGACCCGTGTCAAACCCGTGTGTACGAAAAGCCAGGCGAGAGGTCACACTAATACATTGTAGTTATGTAGCCCGGCGACAGGTGCACTGCATGCACTTACTCTTCGGTCATTTCTGTATTGGCAGACGTTTTCGGAGGCGCGAAAACGACGTCACTTTAATGGCTGCGCCATCTGTAGCCGTGCTAAGAACTAACGAAAACACGGGGATTTCGAAAAGCACGGCGAGCTTGCCGTGTTTCAAAAACCCGTGTATTTCATACACGAGTTTCTTGAAGCCCGGCAATTCATAGGTGTGACTGGTGACCGGGGATTTTATGTAGTGTAACCACGGCTTATGATGCGTGATATAAACCAGGCACCATACCAATGCAATGGCAACAAACTGTAATAGGGAACCACAATTACGTCATGGATTCGCAGACAAGGACGAAGCAAGGCATGAAGTTACAGTATATTTTTCATTTAAAAAGGCGCCGTCATTCGAAACTCGACTATAATATGAGATTCGCTATTGGTTGCTGTGGCAATGCCATGAAACTCCAACTTCGTCTGGTGGAAGTGTAATGTGTATAAAATAAATACATGTATTCCATGTAATCTTCCCACCAGTTCAAGTACGCATGCGTGGGTACCACGGCAACGATCCAAGATGGCTGCTAGAGAAGTGAATAAAGTGCTTCGAGTATTTATGCTCTAAGTTTCAAAACGTGTCTTTTGTCTCGGTCTTTCACATTCATGTTGTTTCACACTTTACTGATGGTGATTTTTTCACATGGCGTCTCGTAAAAACTTATTAAACCTACTACGGCATAATGCAATCATAGGGCAAGGGTTGTCTCGAGTCTCAAATAGGAGCTGTCAGTGAGTTGACCAATAGGTGTCACTACAGCCCAATTCAATGCATAGAGCGGGCCCATTCATTCTTGATTGACCACCAATCAAGAGAAGTTTCTTTTGTATTGGTCCGCTAGAACTTTGCTGCCATCTTTTGGCAATAAGCGCGGCTGACTGCTCCTATTCAGTCATTCTGAACGACCTGAGGCGAACTGCTTATCTGCCCACTGGGCGGCGCATTTCACCTTGGACACAAGTCCAAGGCAGCCATATTGTTTATCAACAAACCCACGTGACCGACCGTGGGACTATTTTTGCAGAATTTTGGCCTGTTAAGATGTTCAACCTTATTTGCTGGATAAGTTGAGACATATTATATATAAACGTACCGGTATCTCACCCAATCAGCCAATTATTGATCCAATAACGCAACGTTTCTGTGTGACCTAGTGCGTAGGTGCTGCAGGTGTGATGAGGCGACCGCATTCAAACCCCCTGAAACGCATGGAAATCCTTGCGCGTTCAAGAATGGCTGCCTTGGAATTGTGTCCGAGGGGAAATGCGAGTGTCTACGGAAATTGCCGAGCAGTTGCCTTCGGAAGTTCCGAATGCTATTCAGTCAGCAAAAAAAACATAAAGCAATACATGATGTCTAGCATGTCTGGAGAGCATTTGTTGTTTGGATATAGCAAACATCTGGTACTTTGTGAAGTGGTCGAATGATATCGGTCTGGCAGGAAAACTGTCAGGAACCGTCACGAAGAACAAACAACCATGAGGCTGCTTTCCTTTGTCGCCTACATGGCCCATCGCCGTTACGAAGAAGCACATCTATGGGTTTATTCAAAGTGATCGTAGCAACGTCGATCAGTCGTCGGTTTACCATCAGCAACCGTCGCTTGATAGGTTAAGCGGTTTAAATGGGAATAGTAACGAGCGGTTTAAGAGACACTTGTGAGTTCTGTTGCGTGGATTTGGCTCGAGTGGGAATAATCTTAGTCAATATCGTTCAACGATGACGGATGAAGGTGCAAATAGAAAACAATCGACAATATTGGCGACCCGTACAATGGTAACTAGACTCCCCCGGACACCAGTTTTCTTGCGGAAGCAATACACGTAAAGGCCTTCACATGCCTAATATACATGGTTCCTGCAGCTTTTTGGTGAGCAAAATTAAGGCCTTTTTAAGGCTTTTAAAGGCCAATCAAGAAGAAATTTAAGGCCAAGTTGTCAGGAGTTTTGGTGTGGAGTAAAAATCACATGATTTGTAAGACCAATATGATTAGCTAGTAGGCCTATCTGAATTGAAATTGATTGTTTGCATGATGTTAAAAGTGAAAAGTTTAGGTTTATCGAGTTTGATATCAACAACGGTAGAGGTGTCATCCGACTTTACACTATTAAACCCCAGTCTGTCCTGAAACCTTTCAGTAGAACTCAGATGAACTGCCCATTCAGCGCTACAATCGAGCATTTCCGACCGGAGAGAGGCCAGTGAGGCAAAGAGACTTGCCCAAAGTCTCACGCTCAGTCAGTGGGGTTCGAACACAGGACCCTCTGACCGCTAGTCGGAGACCCGAACCACTACACCACCGGGCTGCTCATGCTCCATGCGTCTGCACACGCGACTTTCAAGCAATTTATAGTTTGCAAGTTAAAAGTGGCTGAGAACAAGTGGTTGCAGTAAAAAGTTGCATCCGCATGACATCAACGTTTTCCATCCTGTCCCCTGCAACAAATAAACAAGCCATGTACGCGCCGACTTATTGACTGCTCAGGCGGAAACGGAACCCGTCGCGGTGGGCATTGCGTCTCCGACGGACGGAAACAGCCCGACGACAGTTCCTTCTGCCACAGGATTGGCTGAAAATGTCACCGTTCAATACAGTGCAATCTCCAAACCGGTCTTTTGTTTACATAGAACGGCGTTCAAACAATCCGTTCGGAAACTGGATACATTTCACATCGGCGATGTTTCGTATCGGTTATACCTTGATTTATCACGCCCTATGGAAATGACAGTATACTGACATGAGTGAATGTCGGACGTGAAACCATCATGACCACTGAAAACCTTTCATGAAAATCAATTATGAGAGCCGCCCACTGCATGGGATTACGTCAAAAGGATAATATGCAGAAGATTATGTGATTATTTCCCTGTAACATAAAGCATAATGCGTGATATTATTCAATTGTCATGGCGACAGTTGACTTCAGCCTGACCTGAATCTATGGCAAGGATGACAAACAGGGTGATCCAATAAAGAAGTTACATCTGAAAAAAAGCTACTCCACATCATTCCTGGTATAATAATAAATATAAAATCATCTGTCGATCAATGTGTTTCACTATGGCGACGGGGATAAAAATGAAAAAAACACTGCCGGTGTAACAGTAAAAATAGTTACCATGTAAAAAATGTCCGCTTCTATTTTTCAATGACGGATTTAGATGCATGGCTGGCTGTACATGTTGAAACCAACCACCAGAGAAAATGTAACAACAGGACCTTTTATTCCCGGGACAGTTTTTCCGAGGGACATTCTTTCCTGTCACACCAGGGCTCGAACCACTTCATTGAGAATCAAACACGTATACTAGATCTTTTATGGTTTCTACAATCCGATATTCCAATTTCGTCTCTGGGGTTCCTTGGGGGTGCTTTGGTGCACCCCCGAGGTCCCATACCACCCAGGTCATGCAACCCAGGTGGGGTACGGGCGAGAGACGGTCTTTGAGACTCTTGTCGCTTGCTGTGCATGCTTGTTGCACTTTTGCGACCCTGTCAGTGTCTACATGTCCTGCAGCGTCTGTCTTGGCGATTTGTGGTCCACTGCAGTTCCTGAACACTCACTGAGCGAGATGGCGCCTGATGGTCATGGCTGAGCCAAAGATGGCCGGTTTCTACTGCCTTTGGCTGCGGTAGTTTATATCCTTATTTTCATTAAATAGATGATATTCGCATGACCCTCTGTTTCGCCTCAATATCATCGGGCCATTGACGGAAGCAGACTCTCCTGACATGAGAGTGACATTGGAGTCATTCTCCCACTGCAGAGGCTTTCACACGCTCCTCTCCGATCATCCACTTGCACCAACTTTACATGAAGAGGAGCGAGACCAACGAAAACCCTGCTACGGGAGGATGCGCTGGAGTGGAATATCACCTACTGGTTCAGGAACCACTCTTTGCTAATGAATTTACAGTTTTGTGTTGTTTCATTATCTTTTTTGCATCATCAATCTACCTTTATTGCTGCTTCCTAATTGAGACGAAGTTACAAGAAAAATCTGCTGACATCTTCTTAGTGAAGTAATTAATTAGTTTCATAAATATCAGAGTAGGAGATCGTTAAAAGGTATCACAGTATCAGTTTACAGCTTGATGATGCAAGTGAATTGATTATAATCACATCCTCTTTCCTGGAGCTTTTTTAAATCCATAATATCAAATCTACGATGTATGTTACTGGGGATGTCACAGTTGGGTGTTGTTGTTGGTGGTAGTAACTGTCACGAAGGGGACTTAGCACTTAAAGTGCCACTGTATGCATGAGGTATGCCTCAGTATCCCTCCCCTGGCGGCGGAATTGGGAACCAACTTGATAAGACTGGTGTCCGGCCCAACACATACAAAAGCAGTGGTAACACCTAGGCTAGGCTGATACAGTGACGAAACCTTAGCTGACAAATGGCCGCCATCCTTTTCATCACTTGAGACTTTCAACGCTCTGTCATAGCGTGACTAATCCTTCATCAAGTAAGGTCCCATACTTCAACTCATTCTTATATGTGTGGCAATAGTCTCAATGCCTAATTGGTAACTTAGATCATTCAAATAGATCGATATGAACAGTCTTGTTGAGCATGCACAAACGAGGTTACGTCCGCCACCACGAGACAGAAATCTAACGCACAGTGGCGTTTTAACACATGCGACAGGTCTGTTCAGTTCAGTTCAGTCAGATTTACATGTACATGTACATGTATTCTCCATCACAAATTTACAAATTTGGAAATCGCAGTTAGAGGTTATATTTGATGTTTTTGAGTAATAATAATAATTACATGTAGGTTAATCATAATAATAATAATTAGGTTAATTATTATTAATGAGTTAATTAATAATGAGGAATAATAATAATTAGGTTAATCATAACAGTAATAATTAGGTTAATCATTGTTGTCTCATTTCCCCTTGTAAGATGAGCTGAGCTAATTCTTCAGAACATACAAGTCCAGGGAGGTCATCGTCGGATTGCCTTCCTAATTGGCGAACCCGCCATTACTTGATGCACTCCGACTTATAAGGAATTACTTTATTGCGACAAGATAAAAAGCGTTCAGAACAATTAAGCGGATCTTGCCTTTAAAAGTGAATGAAACCTCCTTCCTCGCCCTAAAAACGCTTTCCCGTGAACAGATAAGATTGATCAGCTTCGTACAGGCTTCTTATGGCTGTTGATAGCAACATCTACCTCGTAGCTGTCATCGTGCGGAAATTAAACGCAGGATCTGAGGATGTTTGTTCATCTTTGGTACAGGTTTCGAGGCTGTTACGACCCCCCTCCCTTTGTTTGGCTGTTCTGATCGACTGACACACCCAACTGAGTCTTTGAACATGTCAACATGTATGACATTAAGTTCATGGCGGGTACAGGACCTAGGGCGAGGTGCACTTCTCCGATCACTTCTGACAGAGTGAGACAGGAGCGGAAGTAGGGGAAGAGCACATCAACAAGACTGCGTTCGGAGTCTAGTAGCGGTGGGTGGGTGAAACAATGTATTAACCCCACGCGTACCGACAATAGGGAACGCCGATCACGCAGACTACGCGAGAATACACGCGTGGGTTTGAACTGATAGTACACAGATGCCACCTAGCGTAGATTGTGCACGTAGTACATATACATGTACATTACATTTGAAATGTCATCACTTTGCGAATTATACATTGGAATGGCACTTACATGTATTTTTAATGTTAGAGTCTAACATTAAAAATACATGTAAGTGAGTTAATTTTAGTATTTAAATGTCAAGCTGCTTTGCCGACAAGTAATTAGTGCTGTTCTGAAGGTCAGCTGTGTTTGTATTGTGGTGAGCCCAGGCCATAAGGTCTTGTGTTGGAAAACACGAAAGGGTAGAAGTCATCCCTTGATGCGGTTCCACTCATCCTGAGGGTATCAGCCCTACGTCACGGCGCGTGAAGTTTGCGGTGATGGCGGAAGCCAAACTTAACGCTAGGTGGTGATATCTGGGCGAGGATATCACCACTAGTATCGACGGTAGGTTTCCATCTTGAAAAGTAGTGCGCGCGCGGAGCGAACAGTAGAAATTCTTCTGTTTCTAAAGCGGTTACCCCATCACGTCGTTTCCTACGCTTACAATATAGATACAGTAAGCTCGAGTTTAAACCACCGCGGTTCATAAGCACACCCACAGTCCAAATGGGAGTGAATAAAACATAACAACTATTACGCTGAATGGCTGGAATTGCTTGTACGATCACAACCACATGGTGGAATGAATACATAGTTGCTTAAGGCCTAGGGTGAAACTGACCCTACTTTGGGTGTGCTTATGAACATAATGAACCGGTGGTTTAAACTCGAGCTTACTGTATGTTGTAGATAGGTGTACAAAGGTATAGAGTCGATACACATTAAATACAAACATCGGTAAGAGTAAATGTAAAGTAGCCTAATAAGAAAGTTATTCTGTTTCATTTTCGACAAGATAAATATTGTTTTCTGCAGATAATAACATTTTGAAAAAGAAGTTCGCGTCACTTGAAAGACCAAAAAGATGGCTGCCCCACCGACGATGACGTCAGGATTTTCAAGATGGCGATCTAGCGTCAATAGCAGTGTTAAAATTTCGTCCTAGTATCAAAAAATTTCAGCGCTGCGTGGAGCATGGGCGGAAGCAAGCATTAAAGCGCCACCTTTATGCAACCTCGTTTATGCTTGCTCGACAAGACTGTTCAAATCTATCTATTTGAATGATCTAAGTTACCAATTAAAAGAAAGAGTTGAGGCAAGGTACATGTACATGTACCTTACTTGATGAAGAACTTCTCAAGTGAAGAAAAGGATGCCGGCTATTGTTGTCAGCTAAGGTTTCGACATATGTCACTCTAGTCTATTCTCACTGGCTTTGTATTTGGGTTGGATCATCTTCGATAACCGAAGGGCGATCTGCTCACCACTACTGCGTTACATTACATCGCACATCACACATCACCCTTCGAGAAAGAGAACGGTCCGCGGCGTATCCGCTGCCTCTTGAAGAGGAGGCCAATCAGAACCGGTGTTGTAAAATTTCCTTGATAATTAGCCGAAGACCCGATATAAAGTGCAATATGATTGGTCGACAGATAAAGTTGGCATCGTGCCAAGATACGCCGCTCACACCGGTCTATTACAATTGTACTTGAAGGGTGATGTGCGATGTAACGTACATGTAGTGGTGAGCAGATCGCCCTTCGATTATCGAAGATGGGGTTGGACAGGACACCAGTCTTATCACGTTGGTTCTTAATACCGCCGCCAGGGGAGGGATACTGAGGCATGCTTACAGTGGCACTTTAAGAGCCCATGATTACCTAGCTGGATGGTTCCACTGCCATTGTTAATTTCAACGGGCACGCGAAACCTACCCGATGAGCCGACACGATATTCGATGATCAAAAGATTCAATCATCCGATTTTCATCTTACATTGTAGTTCATTGATTTCTGTTGCAAGGTACTGGATGGGCATCCGTAGGACGCTTTTTAGGCGGGGCCACATTCTTTCCTTTTCCATCATGTTCGTTAGTTCATTGATTTCTGTTGCAAGGTACTGGATGATCCGTAGGACGCTTTTTAGGCGGGGCCACATTCTTTCCTTTTCCATCATGTTCGTTCTATCATATTCTTAAAGGCACTGGCTAAATCGCAAAAATGTTGGGAATACTTTAAGACGCAGGCAAAAGAAAATTATACATCACGATCTTCTTGCTACTAACTTTTTTTTCAAAGCATGGTGCATTACTACGTTTAATGAAAAATATCCCCGGAATTTATTACTGACGAAATGCGACGTCTTTGAATTTTTCAGCAATGATATTGTATGGTTCTTTTTGTACTTTAGGAATCATCTCTGCCTAATGTACGCTTCTATCTCGTATCACGACCCTTTTCTGATAAATTTCTTTCACTTATTTCTCTACACGACAGATATCAGTTTTTCCCGGTGCCATTTTTCACGGTTGATTTCCATGGAAACGTTTCAGTGGCCTTTTACTGTGCTCTATCGCGGAGTACGCCATCACAACATACTATAGAAAGTGAGAATCAGAATTGACATTTCTGAATAATCATTTCGTTCTCTGATTACTAAATTTATCATCTAATAAATCATAACCTTGCCTGCCGATAACTTCCCCGCTTCGGCTGCCGAAAGATCTGGAATCTATACAATAATGCTGGAAGTCGGCTCAATTAAGTCACAAGGAGCTTTGTTTTGCCTCGAAATTCGGTATGGTAATAGAGGATACCATATCCTGATGTAACGGGTGGCTTAATTTGCAAAGAGTACTTTGTTCTGATAGTAATTTTACTTTTTTAACAGTGTTTTTCGATTGCTTTCCAAATTTAATTCTCCCTACCGCACACCGTGTTGCACCAATTCCAGCCGTGCCGTGCATTCCAACCTCGGCCAAATTCAGGACCGCCGATTGCCACGGGTTGTTGCTAGTAATAAATAAAACATACATGTACATGTAGGCCGCCTATCTCGATTGCGCAGAAAACCAAGTTTGCCGATTTCGTCATGCTGTACGGAAACGGTGATGAATCCATACACATTGTTTTTGTTATTCATAGAAGTTTCCTTTTGCTGATTGAACGGAAGCCTTACTCGTGCAGCATTGCTTACCGGCACTCACCGTTAGTGTGCTCAGACAATTACGGAAGCAACCTTCTAAAAGACTATTCTCCGTCTAAAAATAAGTACATGTATACGAAAAAGAACATTGGAAATCAACACCTGCAACAACAGTTGACGGCATCTTCTCCAAACAAGGCCATCGACTGCGTCTTTAGCCTTGTCCAAATCATGTGTTCTTTTGCGTTAAGGGGACTAGGAAAATTTTTTCAAGCTTCGGTTATTACAAAATGCTAGTCTTTCATGATAAATTCCCACCGTCAATTCACTTTTTCAATTAACTGTTAATTACTGGCACCCAGACAAATCAGTTATCACCACACCATGGAGCATTCACCACGTCACTGGGAACCTAATCAACATAATAGAGTACAGGCTCGCTCCATACAAAACATACAGCGAGAGGTTCCCAATGACGTGGTGAATTCTCCATGGTGTGGTGATGACTGATTTGTCTGCGTGCCAGTAATTAACACTTAATTGAAAAAGTGAATTGACGGTGGGAATTTATCATGAAAGACTAGCATTTTGTAATAACCGAAGCTTGAAAAAAATTTCCTAGTCCCTTTAATGCATAAATTAATGAATCTGACCCCCACTTGACCCCGCCTCCGAGCTAATCACAACTCGTGAAGCAACTCGCCGTTCGGCACTTTCTCTTCTCTTCGCGCACGCATTTGTAACACGGATTTTGATTGGCACGTCGATTTGCCATCGCACACCGATGATTGGCTGAGGCTCTGACCTCCTCAGAAGTGGGAAATATGATGGATTCAAACCGGGCTAGATAGACTGGTGAGGCCTTTGTTCCATTCCATAATTGGCGCCGGTGGTTCGTTCTTTGTTCGACCAATCAGAACGAGGAAGTTTGTTGGAATATTGTACTCGCAATGACCTGGCGATGCCTAGACTTGCCTAGAAGGTGTCACTTTCTGGACATTAGTGACTGACCTCTTAAAGGCGAGGATAATGTATCTTAGGAAAAGAAGCAAACATTTTGTTGTGCTGGACAGTTTTACCATCACAAATGTATGTACATGTACACGCCCAGTTGAAGCGTGTCAAGCCCGCTTTGAATTTCAAGCGGACAGGCCCGTTTACACTGCCATTTGGTACTGGGATAAACTGGCTCCACCTGTTGACACTTGGCAAAATCCGAACCGTGCTCTGTCCGGACCGAGCAAGGTGAAAATTTCGTAGTGTAAATGGGGCTACTGTGACTGTCGTTCTGTAATGGTCAATTTGACTGTGGTCGGCAACCTCAATTTTACCACTTTGCTTCCTGATGGAAGAACAGATATTATCAATCGCGACCTGATTAGATGCTACCACAGGGTAATATTGATATGGCTGATATGACTGTTTGCATTACCATTTACTAATACAATAACTAATTGATGAAGGCCTTCGACGAGATTTGACCACCCATTTACTGGGGATATTGGATTACAATCTATTTGATCAGTAAGGTTTATTCATCGGATGATTCAGGTTATTGAGCTGTATACCTGCACTTAATTGCCACATTTTGCGTCTGAATAAAATCCTAGAATTTTGTTCGTTTCGAACATCGAAAAGGACGATGACTTAATTACCAGCTACGAGCCTCACCAAAAAATTAGCTCAGGGGCGTAGGCTAGGGGGTGCACTGGGTGCACCTGCACCTCCCCACAGCAGTAAGAGCTCCGCTCTGGGTAAGCAGAAAAAAATCGACCTTGTAATTATGTAAGATTCACATCGTATAGTGTATTCCAAGCGAGAATTGTCAAACTGCTACATTGCTCTCAGAAAAAATAAGCGCTACATGTAGTTTGATTTTTAACCTAATAATTTTAAATTGTTAGTTTGATTTTTAACCTAAAAATTTTAAATTGTGTGTGGAAACAAATTCCCGTTTTGCCCCATACCCAAATCCCATTTTGCCTTATATGGGGCAAAATGGGAAATACACCCATGCTTGAAAAAAAGTGTATTATTTCAAAGTGGCTTGGGATATCTGATTATCAACCGGTGTGTGTATAGGCAGTTATCTGATGGACCCCTCTATACTCTGTACAATGTCAGGGTTTTTTCGCTCAACAATAAGCTCCTGGTGTATTAGATACCTTTATTTGATAAGTATCTCATTATGCCCCACCTTCCCCTGCTGTGAAAATTCATGCCTAGGCTAAAGGAGGAATATCTGCTTTCACAAAAATGTGCACCTCCCCAGGCTCAGACCAGCCTACGCCTTGTAGCTCATGTGTTGGTCTGAGGCAGGTTGCTAAAATTGCCTTTCTTCCGGCTTCACGCCCTAACTGATAGTAAGAGTACATGTTTAACGGCAAGATGCTCTCTACATTGAAGTCTACACTGATATTACCATCCTAATAGCAAAAAGCATCCCGACCTTGGCCGGCTCTTTTCAGCGCCCGTTTTATATGAAATCGCTCAGCTGTCGCGTCACTCACGCTTCCGGTAATTGACACTCCATTGAATATAATGGCATCATCGTGAAGTCTAATAAAGTCACATTTCAACTAAAATTTCCATTAAAAGCGAAGGAGAGGCGCTTCATTTTCTCACTTCGTTTCGACACGCATGCTGACTGGGAATGCAATTTTCGCGACTCCCATTTCTAGATTCAGCTCTCGTGGCTTACTCTTTCTATACACAGTCGCATTCAGGAACCATCGATGAATGTACCAATAATTTAATACATTACCAATTCAGATTTTCTATTTTTTCAATATATCGGTTTTTTATTGAAAAGAGCAAACAAACTGCAGCATTTTCATTATATCTATACATGTTTTTCTTAGCGGAGGAATAGGCTGTTTTTTCTTGTTACATCGTACACGCTGAATTGCGCGCATAACTACTTTTTGTCATTCCACAAGGAAGCATCACCGTGACCTTCGTACACACCTATATTTTACCAAAAATAGATATGCGCTTACCTATTTTTGATTATACCATAAAGGAATCAAACATGAAGGTTTAACTGCGAACGATGAAGTAACTGAGGGATACACTTCACGTGCTGCCACGAGATGTCTCTCACTGCCTGAATTTTGGCTTTTCGTAATAGGCAGGAGCTTCAACTTTTTCTATGAAGTGGGGTAAATGAATCTGTCAACTTGATGCATTGAATTCCATTTCTGAGGATAACAGAGCTAGCACAATTAGCGTTCCGTGTGTAAATGTACGTTCGCCTATTCAAATGTACACAGATGACCCTGCGCTCTCATCGTTCGTGGGGTTCTCATTAATTCAGTCCTTTTGTATCATAAGACCAACTAGTTCGATTTCAACCAAATTTGTACTAAACATGCAGAAGGGTCTTGCCTGTCATATGGAAGAGTCAGAATGCAAATCTGTTGAGGTTTAAAGGGATAGTGTTCACATTTGTAAAATGCTAAATTTGTAAGTTGAACCTTTATGTTTGATTCCTTTATGAATCAACGAAAGAATCAAAGAAAGACTCATCAACGAAAGACGTTGTCTCTCTACATGATTTGCGGAATCTTGTCCCACTCTCCCGACGAAATACCAATAAATCGTCTCTTTGCCCGTGCCGCGCCGCAGGGTTACGAAAACCACTTGCAACAATGCAGATAATTGAAATAATTCACGAACTCCAACATGAAACGTAACAGCGTTTTTCTGCCCGTGTTTGAAGTAGGAGTTATTACCTAGACGCTGATCAAAGAAATCGCGTGAGCAGAAATCACCGCTTATACGAAAGAAGCTTCACGACGCCTCACCTGATTTTTACCGCTATCGTCGCATGAGATATCCCAGCGATTGTTCTAGGAGAAAATAATACCTTATTTGAAGAAGTAACGCATCTTATTCTGATTAGCCTCGCTCTTGTCTTTGAAGTGTATCGCTCAAAGCAACTGGTGATGCAGAACAAAAATTTCCATAACTGCTGCTGTCAGTTGCATGAGACTCTATTATGTCATCCTATACCTTTGCATAACAGAACATTAGGAGTAGCGTTTTCTACTTAACTAATATTCTTATCATCATTGAATTTTTTCGATATCCTTTTTAACATCCCTGAACCTAATTTCCTGTTTCAAATATGCGTACTTTTTGTCTTCCTCTTGTTCCTAATATTCAACTCGCTTGACATATTTTTGCCTCTCTGCGTCTTTTATGTGTACAATACATGTAAGCGGGGGTCCAAAAGAATCAGATACTTCCCACGTACATTAGCTATGGAATAGAACGTAGCTTCATATTTCACTCTTTACCATATAAAGATATTGTTGCCATTCTTGCGCCGTTGCTTTGTCACGATGATATTTTCTAGCGCTATTGTCACGTCGTGAAATACTATGAGTTGCTGTATGGTACCATAACATTTGGTCAAAGGACGAGTGAAAAATGAACTCGGAGCTTGTGTGGATCTTTCCAAGTGATTTGCTATACAAATTGAGGAAATACTGGATTATAAGCTGACCAGTTTACATGTCTGTAGGACATTCCTCTCGTTATAATGTCAGGATTAGGAGCTGTCAGTGAGTTGACCAATAGGTGTCACTACGGCCCAGTTCAATGCATATGGCGGAGCCATTCATTCTTGATCACGTGGATTTTCCTGAGACATAGTTTATTTTCTCTCATTGATCCGCTAGAACATTGCTGCCATCTTTTGGCAATATGCACGGCTGACTGTACACAGAAAAAAAATAAACTCGAGTGGAGACTCAGAGTCTCACTTTAGGGACAAAATGGTTCGAAACATTTTTGACTCAAAACGAAACAGAAAATATTTCGGCGCGAGACAATGACATCTCGGTCTAAAATATTTTCTCTCAGATCGAGACTGTCAGTATCTCAACCCGAAATATTTTCTCTCGGAACGAGGTGTCATTGTCTCGGGCCGAAATATTTTCTGTTTCATTTTGAGTCAAAAAGTATTTCGAACCATTTTGTCCCTAAAGTGAGACTTTGAGTCTCCACTCGAGTTGATTTTTTTTTCTGTGTATTGGTAGTGGAGACATTTTAAAATCTGCCTGTCCGCCCTATGGTAGGCAAAGCAAAGCATGTGATTGGTCGCAAGATACAAATTTCCCTACCAGACATAACTGCGCATGTGCAGTGGAGACATTTATTTGAATCTGCCTGTCCACCCTGTGGTAGGCAAATCAAGCATGTGATTGGTCGCTAGATACGAATTTGCCTACCAGACATAACTGCGCATGCGCAGTTTGCAAGAAATCCAAGATGGCGGGGCATGTCGAAATGATGAATTGCATGGTCCTTATTGGCAAGGCGTCCCTATGTCCCGCTTTTTTGTATGCCATTGTAATTGTGATCATGAGATCGAGCAATAAATATGCTGTGCCGATCCGCTAATGGATATCATTAGTTTATGATATCAGGTCATTATCACATCAAACCAAACAATCCCACCTCAAGGAAAAAGCGGAGGCAGTAATGATTTGATAACATCTCAGATTATGTTTTGATGTAGCTTGATATCTAATTGACAATTGCCTGTTAGCACAAACAATCATTTTCTAAACCTCACGCCTGTTCAGCACGTGTTGGCAACCCACTCGGTCATGATGATGTACTTTGTGGTTGATGCTGCGCAATATTGCAATGTCACAGAAAAAGAAATTACGTGATCTATTTATGACAAGACACGTGTACTTTTAATATATTATACGCGTGATCGTGGACTACCGGTGTACTTCGTTGACAATGTGAACTGATGTTACAGAATTCCAAAATAACCAAAGAAATAGTCCTACATGTTCGTTTTCCCCACCGCAGTTTCGCACGCGATTCTCAGAAGATGACCAACAGGTGTCACTAGTGCGCCAAACTAGCTAGCCAATTAGAGCTCCGCTTTCAGGACACTTTGGGGAATCGAACACAAGGGTGTGTTTCAAAAAGTGTTCCGTCCGACACCAGAAAATTTTCACCATTCTTTTGTCTAATGGTGAAAGGCTGTTTCTTGGAACTCTACAATATTCATGTCAGATCTGGGTATCATGGAGCTCTAAATTATGGCACTGCAAACTAATTGATTTATTAACCCTAATTTATATGGTGTCGGACGGAACGATAGATTTTGCTGGTAAGCTAATATTTTTTGATACCCTCCTTCAAATGAGTGTACATCCTACATTGTACATCCCAGAAACTATAGAACTTTAAAGGTCTATATTATCAAATACTACATTTGATTTTTGGAAAATCAATGGCACAAATCTTTGTGATCATTTCAAAGTTAAATTTTGCCCCGTTTTCGTGGGTGACCAATTTTGAAACACTTCCACAAGTCGTCCAGTCAGCCGCCAGACCTCAGGACTTACTAGCCCGATCCTCAAATTGTCTTATAGCCCCCAAATTTGTTCAGCCCAGATATTAAACTTTTTAAAAGGCTACATACATCGTAGCGTTCACCCTGCATGGGAAAGAGAATGGAGATTCATTCTGAAAGCACCGCAGGAACCACGGACGTCTGAGCCAACTGTACTTTATTGCCAGACACTCGACGAAGCGGCGTTTTCTGCTCGGATCGAATGTGACACTTGGTAACATAAGATTGTTTCACCACCGCTGGGGTGCCATTTTAGCCTCTGTTGCAAGTGAAAGAAGATCACGAAACGACTGATGGAGTCATCCCTGTTAATCACAAGGAGTTTGGTCGCTGTGCTATCAAATCGATTGCTTATACCCCCATCACACTGAAGTCGTTCTCAAAACGTCCTGCCCCGTCCTAAAAAAATCGTAAAACGGGCTAGAACGTGTACCCTTGGATCATCGCGTACATTTAATTGGTCAAGTAATGAAGCTTGGTTCATTAAAGTAGATTATGGTAATTACTCGTGTGTGTTGTCTGAAGAGTAACACGTGGCAAAAGAAAAATAACGATGAACAAGAACATTTAACGTGTGGGACATGTGGACAATAAGAGAGTGATGTCGCCAACGATGACGACATATAGATCAGGCAATCAATCAACAAAAGAAAGAAAAATATGGAAGTGAAAATGTAAGATGAGATGATCTATACAATAATGCTGGAAGTCGGCTCAATTAAGTCACAAGGAGCTTTGTTTTGCCTCGAAATTCGGTATGGTAATAGAGGATACCATATCCTGATGCAACGGGTGGCTTAATTTGCAAAGAGTACTTTGTTCTGATAGTAATTTTACTTTTTATCAGTGTTTTTCGATTGCTTTCCAAATTCTCCCTACCGCACACCGTGTTGCACCAATTCCAGCCGTGCCGTGCATTCCAACCTCGGCCAAATTCAGGACCGCCGATTGCCACGGGTTGTTGCTAGTAATAAATAAAACATATCTCGATTGCGCAGAAAACCAAGTTTGCCGATTTCGTCATGCTGCACGGAAACGGTGATGAATCCATACACATTGTTTTTGTTATTCATAGAAGTTTCCTTTTGCTGATTGAACGGAAGCCTTTCTCGTGCAGCATTGCTTACCGGCACTCACCGTTAGTGTGCTCAGACAATTATGGAAGCAACCCTCTAAAAGACTATTCTCCGTCTAAAAATAAGTACATGTATACGAAAAAGAACATTGGAAATCAACACCTGCAACAACAGTTGACGCCATCTTCTCCAAACAAGGCCATCGACTGCGTCTTTAGCTTTGTCCAAATCATGTGTTCTTTTGCGTTAATGCATAAATTAATGAATCTGACCCCCACTTGACCCCGCCTCCGAGCTAATCACAACTCGTGAAGCAACTCGCCGTTCGGCACTTTCTCTTCTCTTCGCGCACGCATTTGTAACACGGATTTTGATTGGCATGTCGATTTGCCATCGCACACCGATGATTGGCTGAGGCTCTGACCTCCTCAGAAGTGGGAAATATGATGGATTCAAACCGGGCTAGATAGACTGGTGAGGCCTTTGTTCAATTCCATAATTGGCGCCGGTGGTTCGTTCTTTGTTCGACCAATCAGAACGAGGAAGTTTGTTGGAATATTGTACTCACAATGACCTGGCAATGCCTAGACTTGCCCAGAAGGTGTTACTTTCTGGACATTAGTAACTGACCTCTTAGAGGCGAGGATAATGTATCTTAGGAAAAGAAGCAAAAATTTTGTTGTGCTGGACAGTTTTACCATCACAAATGTATGTACATGTACACGCCCAGTTGAAGCGTGTCAAGCCCGCTTTGAATTTCAAGCGGACAGGCCCGTTTACACTACCATTTGGTACTGGGATAAACTGGTTCCAACTGTTGACACTTGGCAAAATCCGAACCGTGCTCGGTCCGGACCGAGCAAGGTGAAAATTCCGTAGTGTTAACGAGGCTATTGTGACTGTCGTGCTGTCAGTGGTCAATTTGACTGTGGTCGGCAACCTCAATTTTACCACTTTGCCTCCTGATGGAAGAACAGATATTATCAATCGCGACCTGATTAGATGCTACCATAGGGTATATTGATATGGCTGATATGACTGTTTGCATTACCATTTACTAATACAATAACTAATTGATGAAGGCCTTCGACGAGATTTGACCACCCATTTACTGGGGATATTGGATTACAATCTATTTGATCAGTAAGGTTTATTCATCGGATGATTCAGGTTATTGAGCTTGGGGAACCCGCATGACAGCAGATGGCGCAGTCAGTATAAGACCCGAATGACGTACTGACGTCACTTTTTTCGCTGTTGACGTCACGTCGTCAAAGCATCTGTACATTTTTCTACACAATTTTCCGTGGAAATTTCCCCCAAAGACGTTGTCAGTATTGGCATCCTGTGGCATTTCTGACGAAACAAAGCAGTGATATATGGAGAACTTTGAACATGAAACAAACAAGACAGTGTTATTTAATCAAAATTGAACCAAAGAGAGTGGTTTATTTTGGGGCAAGAAGTAAATGAAAATACTGTTAGAAAATAGGACTTCCGGGTCTTACACTGACAGCGCCACGTCGTGGCGTAGTTCTGCGGGTTCCTCATTGCCACATTTTGCGTCTGACTAAAATCCTAGAATTTTGTTCGTTTCGAACATCCAAAAGGACGATGACTTAATTACCAGCTACGAGCCTCACCAAAAAATTAGCTCAGGGGCGTTGGCTAGGGGGGGGGGGTGCACGTGCACCTCCCCACAGCAGTAAGAGAGCTCCGCTCTGGGTAAGCAGAAAAAAATCGACCTTAGTCATGTAAGAGTCACATAGTATAGTGTATTCCAAGCGAGAATTGTCAAACTGCTACATTGCTCTCAGAAAAAATAAGCGCTAGTTTGATTTTTAACCTAATAATTTTAAATTGTGTGTGGAAACAAATTCCCGTTTTGCCCCACACCCAAATCCCATTTTGCCTTATATGGGGCAAAATGGGAAATACACCCATGCTTGAAAAATAGTGTATTATTTCAAAGTGGCTTGGGATATCTGATTATCAACCGGTGTGTGTATAGGCAGTTATCTGATGGACCCCTCTATACTCTATACAATGTTTTTTCGCTCAACAATAAACTCCTGGTGTATTAGATACCTTTATTTGATAAGTATCTCATTATGCCCACCTTTCTACTGTGAAAATTCATGCCTAGGCTAAAGGAGGAATATCTGCTTTCACAAAAATGTGCACCTCCCCAGGCTCAGACCAGCCTACGCCTTGTAGCTCATGTGTTGGTCTGAGGCAGGTTGCGAAAATTACCTTTCTTCCTGCTTCACGCCCTCACTGATAGTAAGAGTACATGTATAACAGCAAGGTGTTCTCTACACTGAAGTCTACACTGACATTACCCTCCTATAACCTAAAGCATCACGGCCTTGGCCGGCTCTTTTCAGCGCCCGTTTTATATGAAATCGCTCAGCTGTCGCGTCACTCACGCTTCCGGTAATTGACACTCCATTGAATATAATGGCATCATCGTGAAGTCTAATAAAGTCACATTTCAACTAAAATTTCCATTAAAAGCGAAGGAGAGGAGCTTCATTTTCTCACTTCGTTTCGACACGCATGCTGCTGACTGGGAATGCAATTTTCGCGACTCCCATTTCTAGATTCAGTTCTCGTGGCTTACTATTTCTATACACAGTCGCATTCAGGAACCATCGATGAATGTACCAATAATTTAATACATTACCAATTCAGATTTTCTATTTTTTCAATATATCGGTTTTTCATTGAAAAGAGCAAACAAACTGCAGCATTTTCATTATCTATACATGTTTTTCTTAGCGGAGGAATGGGCTGTTTTTTCTTGTTACATCGTACACGCTGAATTGCGCGCATAGAACTACTTTTTGTCATTCCACAAGGAAGCCATCACCGTGACCTTCGTAGAAACCTATATTTTACCAAAAATAGATAAGCGCTTACCTATTTTTGATTATACCATAAATGAATCAAACATAAAGGTTTAACTGCGAACGATGAAGTACCAACTGAGGGATACACTTCACGTGTTGCCACCAGATGTCTCTCACTGCCTGAATTTTGGCTTTACGTAATAGGTACGAGCTTCAACTTTTTTTGTGGTGAAGGGGTACATGAATCTGTCAACTTGATGCTTTGAATTCCATTTCTGAGGAACACAGAGCTATTTTCAGCACAGTTAGTATTCCATGTGCTAATGTACGTTATAGCCTATTCAAATGTATACAGATAACCCTGCGCTCTCATCGTTCGTGGGGTTCTCATTAATTCAGTCCTTTTGTATCATATGATCAACTAGTCTGAATTCAACAAAATTTGCACTAAACATGCAGAAGGGGCTTGCCTTTCACAAGGAAGAGTCAGAATGCAAATCTGTTGCGGTTTAAAGGGATAGTGTCCACCTTTGGAAAATGCTAAATTTGTAAGTTGAACCTTTATGGTTGATTCCTTTATGATTATACTCATCAGCGTTAAGCCTCGCTTATGTCGCCCTACGCTGTGATAGAAATAGCGTCAACAAGTTGCAACTGATAACTTATGTCACCACCGATTAGAAAAATACCGATCGGTCGCAACTACCTGGAACTAGTTTATCGCCGTCTTTTGAGTGCTTATGTCGACACAGATTTCTTTTGATTTTAAGTAAAACGTGTTGAAGTTGAACACGTGCGATTTTCAGGATCTGGATATTTTTAGTTTGCAACTATTTACTCGCTGACGCCCGAGAGCTTATGTCACCTAGTAGTTATGACTGATTAGTTCCAACTATGCGCCGATTATCAGTTGCCAACTTGTTCTGACTGTACGTAAGGGCGACATAAGCGAGGCTTTAGACATTGTCTCTCTACATGTACATGATTTGCGGTATCTTGTCCCACTCTCTCGACGACATACCAATAAATCGTCTCTTTTCCCGTGCCGCGCCGCAGGGTTACGAAAACCACTTGCAACAATGCAGATAATTGAAATAATTCACGAACTCCAACATGAAACGTAACAGCGTTTTTCTGCCCGTGTTTGAAGTAGGAGTTATTACCTAGACGCTGATCAAAGAAATCGCGTGAGCAGAAATCACCGCTTATACGAAAGAAGCTTCACGACGCCTCACCTGATTTTTACCGCTATCGTCGCATGAGATATCCCAGCGATTGTTCTAGGAGAAAATAATACCTTATTTGAAGAAGTAACGCATCTTATTCTGATTAGCCTCGCTCTTGTCTTTGAAGTGTATCGCTCAAAGCAACTGGTGATGCAGAACAAAAATTTCCATAACTGCTGCTGTCAGTTGCATGATACTCTTACTATTGTGTCATCCTATACCTTTGCATAACAGAACATTAGGAGTAGCATTTTCTACTTAACTAATATTCTTATCATCATTGAATTTTTTCGATATCCTTTTTAACATCCCTGAACCTAATTTCCTGTTTCAAATATGCGTACTTTTTGTTTTCCTCTTGTTCCTAATATTCAACTCGCTTGACATATTTTTGCTCCTCTGCGTCTTTTATGTGTACAATACATGTAAGCGGGGGTCCAAAAGAATCAGATACATCCCACGTACATTAGCTATGGAATAGAACATAGCTTCATATTTCACTCTTTACCATATAAAGATATTGTTGCCATTCTTGCGCCGTTGCTTTGTCACGATGATATTTTCTAGCGCTATTGTCACGTCGTGAAATACTATGAGTTGCTCTATGGTACCATAACATTTGGTCAAAGGACGAGTGAAAAATGAACTCGGAGCTAGTATCTTTCCAAGTGATTTGCTATACAAATGGAGGAAATACTGGACGCCATGTTCCCGGAACGCCGCGACGCGGCGAATCTGCGAAGCAATCTGACGTCAAAAGTGGAACGCTGCTGTGATATGGTTATGTAAATAATTTTTCGAGAATGACTAAAAATGGGCTGTACTTCGCAACTAAGGCGCGTTTGAGGCTGGAACGCATGGGGAACGATGAAGACCGTAAAGACTGAAGTTTGAGACGTGGAATTGAGTAAGCAGAGCGTGAAATTATTATTTGCGGGCCTAATTTAGGTTTGGTGTATACGTCACACAACGCCGCCGACTTGCGCGCCGCCGCCTGGTTACCAAATTCAAATTCAAATTCAGTCACAGGAGTTTGTCAAAATTGAGACAGCCTCGTCCCAAGGTGTAGTCACAGGAGTTCGTCTACAACACTGAGATTTAGTATGTATGCATCCCCTCTGTACTGTAATATACAGTCTGTACACCCGAACCATGGAGAGGTAGGCCTAGGCCTACACCCCTCCATGGTTCGGGTGTCCATCGTTCATGTCATTATTGTATGCCAAAGCCACTGTCTGTTGTCAACGTTATTGGCCTATACTCATTAGGCCTACATGTATGTAGGCCTATCTCAAGCCGCCCGGCTGAACCAACAATCGACAATGACTGGTTCCGATTCCTCTGGATTATAAGCTGACCAGTTTACATGTCTGTAGGACATTCCTCTCGTTATAATGTCAGGAATAGGAGCTGTCAGTGAGTTGACCAATAGGTGTCACTACGGCCCAATTCAATGCATATGGCGGACCCATTCATTCTTGATCACGTCATAGACATACATGTAGTTTATTTTCTCTCATTGATCCGCTAGAACTTTGCTGCCATCTTTTGGCAATATGCACGGCTGACTGTATTGGTAGTGGAGACATTTTTAAAATCTGCCTGTCCGCCCTATGGTAGGCAAACCAAAGCATGTGATCGGTCGCAAGATACGAGTTTGCCCACCAGACATAACTGCTCATGTGCAGTTTGCAAGAAATCCAAGATGGCGGGGCACGTCGAAATGATGAATTGCATGGTCCTTATTGGCAAGGCGTCCTGTATCCCGCTTTTTTGTATGCCATTGTAATTGTGATCATGAGATCGAGCAATAAATATGCTGTGCCGATCCGCTAATGGATATCATTAGTTTATGATATCATGTCATTATCACATCAAACCAAACAATCCCACCTCAAGGAAAAAGCGGAGGCAGTAATGATTTGATAACATCTCAGATTATGTTTTGATGTAGCTTGATATCTAATTGACAATTGCCTGTTAGCACAAACAATCATTTTGTAAACCTCACGCCTGTTCAGCACGTGTTGGCAACCCACTCGGTCATGATGATGTACTTTGTGGTTGATGCTGCGCAATATTGCAATGTCGCAGAAAAAGAATAAACGTGATCTATTAAGGAGCCATCCTGGGAACCCAGGGCATTTCCACTCTGCATAGCGCGTTACAATGCCCTGGGGAAACCCACCCCGTTTCGGTGGGGAAGAGGGCTGTTCCCTCATGTGTACTCGCCAACTGGTAATTCACGAATAAACCATGCAATGCAGTGGGGGATCGCCACTTGATGTAATGGGCAGACATCGCGCCTAGTGCTGTAACGTATGCACATATATCCGGTGTTATGAGTTACCGGGTACCAGTCTCATAGCAATGTATCTCATTCCATAATTTATGCATGCTGTCGGAATGATAGCTGCCCCAAACACATGAACTGGATCATACCTTCGTGTTTTGAACTCGTCGATACTTACTTGTTATCTAGATAATCCGAGAGAATCATTTTGACACGAAGTTAATTCAGGAATATTAAAAAATCCAGCAAGTTTGTCAGCGAATCGAAGAATGTTTGAAACCACCACATTTGGGAGTGACCATGGCGGGATAGAAGCTTCGCTGTGATTGGTTGTGTTCAGCGACAGATTTTCTGTCGCTAGTTCCACAGCGAAATGGCGCCAATTTCAACAGGGCCTCGGACGTGCGAGTAGGGGAGCGCGTTTTAGAGGACCTGTTGCAAGAGGATGTTAAGGAGCTGGACGTCCAAGTTGTAAACACTCACTCACTGGTTCTCTATCCACACGACTCCTGTGGTGCTGCCACCTATTGTCGGTAATATGTACTGACGTGTATATCGTGAGTGAGTTGCATTGGACCGGGCACCAGTCTAACGATCACGGGGCGCTACTGGTGCTGCCACCTTTACGAAGGAATAAAACTAGTTTGCCGACCATGTTTGTAAACAAACCAGCTTGTTTACAACTTCGGCGTCTAACTCCTTTAAATGGCAAGGCACGTGTACTTTTAATATATTATACGCGTGATCGCGGACTATCGGTACTTCGTTGACAATGTGAACTGATGTTACAGAATTCCAAAATAACCAAAGAAATAGTCCTACGTTTTCCCCACCGCAGTTTCGCACGCGATTCTCAGAAGATGACCAACAGGTGTCGCTACTGCGCCAAACTAGCTAGCCAATTACAGCTCCGCTTTCAGGACCACTTTGGGGAATCGAACACAAGGGTGTGTTTCAAAAAGTGTTCCGTCCGACACCAGAAAATTTTCACCATTCTTTTGGTGAAAGGTTGTTTCTTGGAACTCTACAATATTCATGTCAGATCTGGGTATCATGGAGCTCTAAATTACGGCACTGCAAACTAATTGATTTATTAACCCTAATTTATATGGTGTCGGACGGAACGATAGATTTTGCTGGTAAGCTCAATATTTTTTGATACCCTCCTTCAAATGAGTGTAGGTCCTACACTGTACATCCCAGATGGAGAAACTATACAACTTTAAAGGCCTATAATATCAAATACTACATTTGATTTTTGGAAAATCAATGGCACAAATCTTTGTGATCATTTCAAAGTTAAATTTTGCCCCGTTTTCTTGGGTGACCAATTTTGAAACACTTCCACAAATCGTCGAGTCAGCCGCCAGACCTCAGGACTTACTAGCCCGATCCTCAAATTGTCTTAGCCCCCAAATTTGTTCAGCCCAGATATTAAACTTTTAAAAAGGCTACATACATCGTAGCATTCACCCTGCATGGGAAAGAGAATGGAGATTTATTCTGAAAGCACCGCAGGAACCACGGACGTCTGAGCCAACTGTACTTTATTGCCAGACACTCGACGAAGCGGCGTTTTCTGCTCGGATCGAATGTGACACTTGGTAACATAAGATTGATTCACCACCGCTGGGGTGCCATTTAACCTCTGTTGCAAGGGAAAGAAGATCACGAAAAGACTGATGGAGTCATCCCTGCTAATCACAAGGAGTTTGGTCGCTGTGCTATCAAATCGATTGCCTATCAGGCATAGACACCGATCGATCAGCTTCCCGAAACTACACTCCTTTCGCAGTGTCTTATCACTCATACCTGTCGTTCATAGACACTGCTTACAATGGCCAGAATCCCGCCGATTTACCACTAGAGGGCGTTTAGCGTGACTAACGAAATAAACATTTTCTGATTGGTTCACTGTCAGCGTCCTTGACAACCGCGGCAGACTGGTGACTCGCCGTAAGGCATGTATAAGGGACTGTTGCATTGCACTCTTCAGTGTTTAGCTCGTGTCTTTTGTTTTGAAACATCGCTAAAGATGTGGATAATGATGCTCTATGAGATTATTGTGTTTTTATATTGATTGATCTTGTAAACCCACAGCAGGACCAAGCACGGGGCAATTCCCGCGCTGACTGGCCTCTGACTAGTGCTGCCACCATGCGGAAAATCGTACCCGAAACATGACAAGTTTCACCTTTGCATGCAGCGACCACCCCCCGGGGATAATCCCTTAAGTTTGTCTGCTAGTGAGGATCTCCCCTCCCAGCGCACCTCATGCCTCATATCAAAAAGGTCTCAAAGGTACTGTCACACTGAAGTCCTCAAAACGTCAGTGCCCCGTCCTAAAAAATCATAAAACGGGCTAGAACGTAAACGTTGGCCAAATATTAGGGAGGTTTCGCAAGCGCCCGGTTAGGCCCTACGACGACGTTTATCTATTGTGTGGGTGTACCCAAACAATAGATAAACGTCGTCGTATGGCCTAACCGGGCGCTTGCGAAACCTCCCTAATGTCCCCATCACACTGAGCTAGTTCTCAGTACGTTCTTGAAAATGTTGCCGAACTGTCTCACACCGTGTGCGAACGGGGTGGACGTAGTGGCAACTTTTTACAGTCTTTTTACGAACTTCATGGATGGGCTCCGACGGGAAGGGTGCAGCAGAACTTCCGAGACATTTATTTGGCCAGTGTTACACGGCTGTAAGTTGTCACTACGTCCACCCCGTTCGCACAAGGTTTGAGCCCGTTCGGCAACATTTTCAAGAACGTACTGAGAACAATAGCTCAGTGTGATGGGGACATTACCGATTTCTTGTGCATCAGGTGAAACGTGAGGATAATCGATCCTCATTGCCGATCAGACACCCACTTTGGTTGTTTTCCCTAGTGGGTTGGCTCGATAATACAAAAAAAAAGTTTTAAAAGATCTACAACATTCACTCATTACCATGGATACCAGGCAAGATGGTTGAGCTTCTTTTTTCCCCGATACTGAGAAAATTAAAAGACTTTCTTTATAGCAGAACTTCAAGCTGGTTACAGAAGAACTGTCATTCCAACCACTATTTCCGATAAAAGTTGTACTTAATACCTTGAGCAGGCAATGTTAGCAAGTAGCAGGTGTTGTCTGCTGTGACCAGGTACCAATCACCGAGGCGGTCGTCTGATGCGACAGGCTACTGATTTAGAAAAGATGATTTCTGTTGTTACAGAAATTAGAGACCTTATGATCCGTCACGTCGCCGTCCCCGTCCCCGTTGTGAATCCCATTTGCGTTCTACGTCATCAGTTGGTGGGGATCGGCGCGCCATCTATCGTTTTGCGGTTACGAGGCGGTCCGAACATCGCTAAGCCGTGACGTCGGCGGTTTAGTTAATGGAAAAGTGCGTCATAACTAACTGCTGATAGGCGCCGGTAGCACTATCGGACTTTCTGTGCGGTCGGCCCTGATCGCCAGCCAACGCAGACAAGGCGATATCGATTTTGATATTGGGCGATCATCGCAGGCGAGAAATTTGCAACGAAGAGATTCACTGCGTGCGGTGACGTAAGGAGCTAGCGTTAAGAAGCCCTGATTACATGTTGTACCTCAGGAAGGGTGCACATACATAAGGTGAAGCCTGACTGGTGCAACCGCCGACACAAAATAATCAAAGAATCCAGAAGCCAGAAATACAGAGACAAGGGCTAGTATTCATTAAGTTAGCAAAAATGCCCTTTACTTAAGATTTTCACAGCAATGCCCAATGTAAATGTACTGCAAAACCTGAAGTAAAAGCATATGCTATAGCTTTTATGAATATCAGCCAAGGTGAAGGACGATCACATACAATCGACATACATGTATCATCTTTGGCAATTTTTTACCCGCAAGTTTCAGGGCAAATACCCTGTCAGTTATATATGACATATCTTATGACATATCGTGATGTCAGAAAAACTAAAAGGTTCTGCACGCTGCCAGAGGACTAATGGCTAGTTTGGATGGTGGTAACACGAATACCTAGTACAAGGGGCCTGAAGCTGCGAACCACGGAATCATAATTGCCCGTTTCTTTACCACCGAGTAGCCATATTCTGTGATGCATTGCGCATGGAGGATGCAACGGGCGTATTCTTGACTGTGTTTTCCTCCGCTGAAATGCAGCTAAGCATAATAGCATAGCATGTGTTGGTGCATCAGTGGAGGATGCAACGGGCATGACGGGCATATTCTTGACTGTGCTATTCCTCCGCCGAAAACGCAGCTTAGCATAATAGCATAGCATGTGTTGGTGCATTAGAAGTGTTACACGGCTGTAAGTTGTCACTACGTCCACCCCGTTCGCACAAGGTTTGAGCCCGTTCGGCAACATTTTCAAGAACGTACTGAGAACTATAGCTCAGTGTGATGGGGAGAAATGAAATAGGTAACACCGTCAACACGGCTACCTCTATAATTATTCAGTGTGATGGGGACATTACCGATTTCTAGTGCATCAGGTGAAACGTGAGGATAATCGATCCTCATTGCCGATCAGACACCCACCTTGGTTGTTTTCCCTAGTGGGTTGGCTCGATAATGCAAAAAAAAAGTTTTAAAAGATCTACAACATTCACTCATTACCATGGATACCAGGCCAGATGGTCGAGCTTCTTTTTTCCCCGATACGAGAAAATTAAAAGACTTTCTTTATAGCAGAACTTTAAGCTGGTTACAGAAGAAATGTCATTCCAACCACTATTTCCGATAAAAGTTGTACTTAATACCTTGAGCAGACAATGTTAGCAAGTAGCAGATCTTGTCTCCCGTACCAATCACCGAGGCGGTCGTCTGATGCGACAGGCTACTGATTTAGAAAAGATAATTTCTGTTGTTACAGAAATCCTGTTGTTACAGAAATTAGAGACCTTAAGGTCCGTCACGTCGCCGTCCCCGTCCCCGTTGTGAATCCCATTTCTGCGTTCTACGTCATCAGTTGGTGGGGATCGGCGCGCCATCTATCGTTTTGCGGTTACGAGGCGGTCCGAACATCGCTAAGCCGTGACGTCGGCGGTTCTACTAACTGCTGATAGGCGCCGGTAGACTTTCTGTGCGGTCGGCCCTGATCGCCAGCCAACGCAGACAAGGCGATATCGGTTTTGATATTGGGTGATCATCGCAGGCGAGAAATTTGCAACGAAGAGATTCACTGCGTGCGGTGACGTAAGGAGCTAGCGCTAAGAAGCCCTGATTACATGTTGTACCTCAGGAAGGGGTGCACATACATATTGTGAACCCTGACTAATGCAACCGCCTTCACAAAATAATCAAGTCCCCCCTCCTACCGTTAAAGAATACAGAAGCCAGAAATGCAGAGACAAGAGCTGGTATTCATTAAGTTAATAGCAAATGCTTTTACTTAAGATTTGCACAGCAATTCCCAATGTAAATGTACTGCAAAACTTGAAGTAAAAGCATATGCTAGCTTTTATGAATATCAGCCAAGGTGAAGGACGATCACATACAATCGACATATCATCTTTGGCAATTTTTTACCCGCAAGTTTTCAGGGCAAAAACCCTGTCAGTTATATATGACATATCTTATGACATATCGTGGTGTCAGAAAAACTAAAAGGTTCTGCACGCTGCCAGATGACTAATGGCTAGTTTGGATGGTGGTAACACGAATACTTAGTACAAGGGGCCTGAAGCTGCGAATCACCGCATCAGAATTGCCCGTTTCTTTACCACCGAGTAGCCATATTCTGTGATGCATTGTGCATGGAGGATGGGACGGGCATGTTCTTACAAACTGTGCTATTCCTCCGCCGAAAATGCAGCTAAGCATAATAGCATAGCATGTGTTGGTGCATCAGTGGAGGATGCAACGGGCATATTCTTGACTGTGCTTTCCTCCGCCGAAAACGCAGCTAAGCATAGACGTCTAATAGCATAGCATACATGTATGTTGGTGCATCAGTGGAGGATGCAACGGGCATATTCTTGACTGTGCTATTCCTCCGCCGAAAACGCAGCTAAGCATAGACGTCTAATAGTATAGCATGTGTTGGTGCATCAGTGGAGGATGCAACGGGCATATTCTTGACTGTGCTATTCCTCCGCCGAAAATGCAGCTAAGCATAATAGCATAGCATGTGTTGGTGCATCAGTGGAGGATGCAACGGGCATATTCTTGACTGTGCTTTCCTCCGCCGAAAACGCAGCTAAGCATAGACGTCTAATAGCATAGCATACATGTATGTTGGTGCATCAGTGGAGGATGCAACGGGCATATTCTTGACTGTGCTATTCCTCCGCCGAAAACGCAGCTAAGCATAGACGTCTAATAGTATAGCATGTGTTGGTGCATCAGTGGAGGATGCAACGGGCATATTCTTGACTGTGCTATTCCTCCGCCGAAAATGCAGCTAAGCACAATAGCATAGCATG
>NMRB01001472.1:74242-91091 GCA_002633025.1 Notospermus geniculatus
CAAGATGGCGCCGGGTGATTGACAGCGAACTACTTGGCTTGGCTGATCATGTGATCCCTCGATCCCCGTAGTTACTAGGATCAAAATACCTACAAACCTCGCTTATTATGATAGTTGTTACTTGCCATACAATTATTCACAAAAAATCTGTAAATATATTTGCATTAAACAAAGAATGTTAAGCCAGTCACTTGGGACTTATTTTATTCCTACGCTGTGATGAGGTCGCGGACGTACACGTCGGCCAAATCTGGCCGATGTGATGCGTTCCACGGCTACACAGGTCTGTGCATAAGCAGTCTCACCGCAAGCAGTCTCGCGCAGCCTGTGTGTACACAATGGTCAGGAAGTTGTGAGCTGCGGAGCTTGGAATGCCTGGGAAAACTTACCAAATGCATAATAAGTTACTTACATGTATAATGGATGACAAAAATGTTACATCTCAAAAGCGTTTTTACGAAATGCTTGACATGCGTGTTTTTTATTGCAGACAAAAGGCAGAGTTCAGACGGCGTCTTTTTACACTACTTTATATTTGATGACATAAAAGTCTAGATACGACTTCATGACAATAGGATTTAACGATTGAAAATATTCCTTGATGTCGATATGAATATACGCGGATGTATTTCTTGTAAATCAAAAATTCTAATATAGAGAACAAAGGATTGTATTGTTGTTTTTTTTAACAAGCTCGACTTGCTCAAAGTGTCTTTTTTGTTCCTTTTTCATGTGTTTTGTGTCATTCACCATTTCCTTAATTTTCATTCAAACGAACTAATGGTTAAAATCAGGGCAGAGACCATACATGCCATAAGGGTAGATTCATCCTTCTCCGTTTTACGCTTTGCGCTTGTGCGTTCCCTATGTTTATGTGTGGTACCAATAAAAAATTACTTTTTCTACCATGCACTCACATAGGAAACGGACAAGCGCAAAACGCAAAGTAATTGGCCTTAAAGCATCAATGACGATGATGTTCCTTTCACAGACAATTCTGGCCTCTAAAGCGGCCTCACGTGCAATATTATTGCACAATATGAGGATCAAAATGGGCAATATTATTGCCAATCTTTCTTCACTGATTATGCCAGAACCACATGACACCCATTTTGGACCCCTTACTGTGCAATAATATTGATCGTGTACGGCCCGCTTTAATGTGATGTGGTTTACCATCCATTGCCGTAGCCCAGAGTTTCTGTGAACCTATGCAAAATGTTCAACATTGCTCCAAGTTACACAGACAAAATCCCCTGACTTATAAACTGCCATTATCAGGAAACTGCCGAAGAAATAGTGTTCTATAATGTGAACAAAAAGGCTTTCACTTTCTCTTGGGGCAAAAGTATGACAACGACGTGTTAGACCCCGAGGCTAGGTTTCAGCAGTATTTCCTATAGTCTCTTCGGAGATGGTAGGACGTCAATTTTATCAAAGATATACATTATTTGTTATAGCATAAAGGAATCAAACATACGATGAACTGAGGGATACTCTTCGTGCGTTGCCACCAAATTCTTCTCGCCGCCTGAATTAGGCTTTACGTAATAGGCAGGAGCTTCAACTTTTTTTGTGATGGTGGGGAACATGAATCTGTCAACCTGACCGCTCGAATTGCATTCCTGAAGATAACAGAGCTATTTTCAGCGTCATTAGTGTTCCATGTGTACATTTACGTAAGCCTATTCAAATGTACACAGATGACCCTATCACATCATCGTTCGTGTGTGGTTCACATTAATTCAGTCCTGTTGTATCATAATATCAATTTGTCAGAATTCAACAAAATTTGCACTAAACATGCAGAATCTTGCCAATCATATGAAAGAGTCAGAATGAATATCTGTTGAAGTTTAAAGGGATACTGTCCACATTTATAAAACGCTAAATCTGTAAGTTAAACCTTTATGTTTGATTCCTTAAGGCTTCCGTTACATGGAAGTATACGGTATACGAAAAGGCCGATTAACAAAGGCTTCCCGAGGATTCACGACCGTGAAGCCATTGTTTACCGGCTGTTTCGTATACCGTATACTTCTATGTAAGGGAAGCCTTATGGTTACAGGGATAGGTCCATCGGAGTAAGTCAGATTCAGTGACCAGGTACCAAAAATACTGTTGTCAATCTAAATATCGAACATAGAGCACAAAGAACGACACACAAAATGGTACGATACGTAAAGGTCGTCTCCGAATTTCGCAAATTTTTGGCCCCAACCGGGGTCGTCCTCAGGCACTTTCTAGTAGAGATCCCAGAAGTAAAAGTAAAAAAATTCGGAGACGACTTTTGCGTATCGTTGTCAATCTAAAGAGAACATTATGAAGGAGTGGTACATTTCCAATACTCATTGTACAACTGTATTCAGTGCAACATTTCAAAGCAAAACTTCTTTAATATCTTTAACAGTGACATCTATGAAAAAGCAACACACAGAAGGGAAAGGCGTTACTGCTTTTGGTAATGTGACGATGCATATCGCCTCAGCGAGTAAAACAAACATGCGATGCGTGGTGCAGTTGTCTTTTGTCAGATATCAAAATGCGATTTAACAATAAAACATTTCTGACTTTAAGATTCAAACGTAAGACAATACTGGTAAGAAAGAAATAAAACGACAAATATCAAGCACAAAGTGAATGTCAGCGAAATACCGAGTGATGTGACGCCAACGTGTCGTGTATTTTCGTCGTTTTCAAGAGAGGCTAGGCTTTTCTTCGGGGACAAACATTTCAGATACTGATTACTAATCCTCCTGACGGATTCCAGCTCTCCCCACGCAGCTGCAGGCGCACTTGTCAGACTGCGTTGCTATGCCTCTCAATTTCCCACAATCATTTCTTCATTCTTTTCCATTTGGATCATTGGGACCGTAGTTATGATGGATCTCCTGACAGTCAGACTGGCCTCGCACAAAGGCACCGGAATGAATATTGGGGTTGGACAGAATATTTCCCTGGTACACGGGTAACAAGCATCCTATATATTATAGAGTTTTATTCGCAAAGCCCCCGAAACCCCAACGCGAACGCCAAACCCATCCATTGTTGGATGCCACGAAGTGATCACCGAACAAAAGGCTGAACAAAAGGCACTTTCTGTAAATTTACATATGATGCGGGATCGAACCAACGAACAGATGCATGCGCCCGCCCATGAAGAGTTCTATCATGTGACTTTCTAGATTCACTACTCACTCGAAGCACGTTATACATCAATGAAGTGATCAATGTCGATAACACACATTTCCACTTCGCCTGCCAAGAGATTTTCCATGTTATTACAACTAATAAACCCACTTTATGCATTTTCTTCGCAGAAAANAAGAAATAAAACGACAAATATCAAGCACAAAGTGAATGTCAGCGAAATACCGAGTGATGTGACGCCAACGTGTCGTGTATTTTCGTCGTTTTCAAGAGAGGCTAGGCTTTTCTTCGGGGACAAACATTTCAGATACTGATTACTAATCCTCCTGACGGATTCCAGCTCTCCCCACGCAGCTACAGGCGCACTTGTCAGACTGCGTTGCTATGCCTCTCAATTTCCCACAATCATTTCTTCATTCTTTTCCATTTGGATCATTGGGGCCGTAGTTATGATGGATCTCCTGACAGTCAGACTGGCCTCGCACAAAGGCACCGGAATGAATATTGGGCTTGGACAGAATATTTCCCTGGTACACGGGTAACAAGCATCCTATATATTATAGAGTTTTATTCGCAAAGCCCCCGAAACCCCAACGCGAACGCCAAACCCATTGTTGGATGCCACGAAGAGATCACCGAACAAAAGGTTAAGGCCGCGTTCGCTTCAACATGGCGTTTCGGGGGCACTCTCTAGTTTTCGCAAAACCCCCGAAACGCCGACGCGAACGTCTATCCTATCGTTCACTGCTCCATCGAACAATGGGATTGGCGTTCGCGTTGGCGTTTCGGGGGCTTTGCGAAAACTCTATCTCTCTATTTATAAGTTATACATGTACGGCATCTGCACTGAGCAGTTCCGCTAGTGAGCTGTTCGGAAATGTTCGCTTGTCGATGCAACAAACTTATACACGGGTAACAAGTACATGTATCCTGTATGTACAAATATTAAGTTCGCGTGTCCATGCTGCAAAGTTGTACTGCAAACAGACGTCAATGAACCATCTCGCCCCAGATCATGGCCTAAAACCGAACCCAACAATATGATGACCAGGGGCCTCTTTCATAAAGTGGTAGGCCTACCTTTAACCAAATGGAAAATGCATTGAAGTTAATAGCTTAAAGTCACTTTATGAAACAGGCCCCACACTGTTAGAAATTATTAATTTTACAATAGTAATTTTGCAGAAATTTTACAGAAATTGCCTGCAGCAGAGTCCCCAACACTTTCTGTAAATTTACATATGGTATGATTTATGTTTTCCTGTATTGGTTGGACTCCATTGGACATCCCATTATGATGCCTTCTGAGAGCAGTATGAAAATATAATTTGGTCAGCCTCCAGTCAAGTCTCTCTTAACATTTATTTAAGTCTGTAATTTTACAGATCCAGTCCTGGGGACTCTGCTGCACAGATTTTCTGTAAAATCCTCTGTTATTTCTAACAGTGCAGATAGCGGGATCGAACCAACGAACAGATATGCATGCGCCCGCCCATGAAGAGTTCTATCATGTGACTTTCTAGATTCACTACTCACTCGAAGCACGTTATACATCAATGAAGTGATCAATGTCGATAACACACATTTCCACTTCGCCTGCCAAGAGATTTTCCATGTTATTACAACTAATAAACCCACTTTATGCATTTTCTTCGCAGAAAATGATCAGTGTTTGCACCTGTTCCAATGCTAAGTTCCAGGCTAACTTGACTACATCTTCACAAGGAATAGCGTGTGGTTATCCAGGCGACTTACGTCTGCTATTTTGAAAAACACGACAATATATCAAAGGCTGCTCACGCAATCCGGTGGTTCATTAGGACCAATTTACGTGTATAGATTTCATCACACTTAAGACCAATTTTTTTCCGGTGCCTTAAGACTATTCAGAAGTAGTTACTGGCAATTTCAGCTGCCACAATGAAGTAATGTACATGTACCTCGGAAGCACAAAAAAAACTTCTAAAGAAAAAGACCAGTATGTGAAAAAAGATAGTTACTAAATTTTGCCAATAGATGTACGCCTACATCTAAGTGCAGTGTCTGATTACTGAAAGAGGCTGTGATGCATCCAATCTCAAGAGAATTGGTACCAACTTCAGAGTTTGAGATTGGTACAAAGAAGAATCCATGCTCCAACCCGAGCGACACACCTTAAGAAATCCACTCTCCAGGCATATGAGTTGGTGAAGTGTCATTAGGGAGGTTTTGCAAATCTGACGAAAAACGAAGTACGAAATACGAAATTGGACTTCATTTCTTTGACGTAATGTATTTCAGGAGATGGTTGGTACCACAAATATCGCCTGCTGCAAGAGCGTCTTTTCAGCGTATTACGTTAAACCGATAGAGTTACGGTGTATATTAAACTTTGAAATTTCTCTTTCGTTTCCACTTCGTAGATATGAAGTTGAAATTTATAAATTCAAGATGCACTATACCTCTTTCGGTCTTACATGACATGCTAAAAGACGCACTGGCAGCAGGGACATTCGTGGTACCAACCATCTTCAGAAATACATAAGGTCCTGGAAATGAAGTTGAATTTCGTATTTCGTACTTCGTTTTTCGTCAGATTTGCGAAACCTCCCTGTTATCGGTATATCGAGTTCTGAGAACGTAGAGTAATGCTTTTTCCTTCCATAAATCTGATGAACCTAGACAAAGTTAACCTAAAAATTAATACTTTCAGCAACATATACTAGTGTCTGGTGAAATCCAATATTTCTGTCTGGCAATTGGCGACAACCAGATTGAAATATTTCCGTCTGGCAATGGTATAACGTTGAACTAGCGGGGTACGTTCCGCTGCTTGTCATCTGTGATTCAAATAGTTCAAAAGACAGAGATCTGGAAAGGTCAGGCTTCAGAAAAAGGAACTCATGTTGCAAGACGGGAGCTAACATGGTTAAGCGATGATGATATCGGATAAACTTTGATTTCAAATGGGATAATGGATATTGGGATGGGATAATATTCAAGAATTTTACAACGTGTGACCTTTGTTGGTCCATGGTGTTGAATAATGAAGACGCTTCTCGATATAAGGACGAAATAATCCGGCAACGTGTTGCTTGATGCCGCCATCGCTAATAACTCCAGATTTATTTATTTTATTTATTTTATTGATTTATTTATCTATTTATCATAAATTCGTGGGTTAATTCTTCATTAAAACAAACATAGATAAAACATGCCTTAAAACATTTTACATTTAGATATCATAGAATTTGATAAAACATACATCTAAAACATTTGACATTAATTTAGATATCACAGATAAAACTTGCCAAGAAAAACCCACAGGGAGAACACAGTATGCCGACGCCGTTAAAACCGTCCCTCCCAAAGAGTCTGGGTAGCTCCACACTGCCACTACCGCAGACAAAAATTTGCCCTAGCCGGGAGTCGAAGCGGGGACCTAAGGTTTACTGGGCAAGAGCTCTAGCTGACAGAGCTACCGAGACAACTTGCAAATGTAAACTTGCAGCTGTAAGTGACAAGCACCGTGGTGGACAACATCACCAACAGACCAACAACTGACCTTTTAGTTATAATTCAAAGTCAGGCAAAAGCCGTCTCGCACCAATAATCCAATATAAATTCAAGATGCACTATACCTCTTTCGGTCTTACATGACATGCTAAAAGACGCACTGGCAGCAGGGACATTCGTGGTACCAACCATCTCCAGAAATACATAAGGTCCTGGAAATGAAGTTGAATTTCGTATTTCGTACTTCGTTTTTCGTCAGATTTGCGAAACCTCCCTGTTATCGGTATACCGAGTTCTGAGAACGTAGAGTAATGCTTTTTCCTTCAGTCCATTAATCTGAAGAACCTAGACAAAGTTAACCTAAAAATTAATACTTTCAGCAACATATATACTAGTGTCTGGTGACATCCAATATTTCTGTCTGGCAATTGGCGACAACCAGATTGAAATATCTCCGTCTGGCAATGGTATAACGTTGAACTAGCGGGGTACGTTCCGCTGCTTGTCAGCTGTGATTCAAATAGTTCAAAAGACAGAGATCTGGAAAGGTCAGGCTTCAGAAAAAGGAACTCATGTTGCAAGACGGGAGCTAACATGGTATAAGCGATGATGATATCGGATAAACTTTGATTTCAAATGGGATAATGGATATTGGGATGGGATAATATTCAAGAATTTTACAACGTCTGACCTTTGTTGGTCCATGGTGTTGAATAATGAAGACGCTTCTCGATATAAGGACGAAATAATCCGGCAACGTGATGCTTGATGCGGCCTTCGCTAATAACTCCAGATTTATTTATTTATTTATCTATTTATTATAAATTCGTGGGTTAATTCTTCATTAAAACATAAATGTGTTGATAAAACATGCCTTAAAACATTTTACATTTAGATATCACAGAATTTGATAAAACATACATCTAAAACATTTGACATTAGATAGTAGGCCTATCACAGATAAAACTTGCCAAGAAAAACCCACAGGGAGAAGAGAGTAGGCCGAAGCCATTAAAATCGTCCCTCCCAAAGAGTCTGGGTAGCTCCACACTGTCACTTCCGCAGACAAAAAATTTGCCCTTACACCGGGAGTCGAAGCGGGGACCTAAGGTTTACTAGGCAAGAGCTAGCCGACTGAGCTACCGAGACAACTTGAACTTGCAGATGTAAGTGACAAGCACCGTGATGGACAACATAATCACCAACAGACCAACAACTGACCTTTTAGTTATAATTCAAAGTAGGCAAAAGCCGTCTCGCACCAATAATCCATGGCCTTTTAGCTATTACTCGTCGAGTAGACTATACCTTTGATAGATGACAGGAGATAAAATAGCGATTGTTTAGAAGTGCTTTTTAACGAGTCACTTCTGTTGACTTCCATTATATCCCGCCGTGGTAATCTCTTGATGGCTCCCGCAAATAGCCGCCAGTCATAGATATCGCGCAGGAAAGGAGAAATGGGAGACATAACACAGAGAAACGCCACGGGCTTTTTCTGCCAACGATTCTTGATACATTTAATACTCTCTTCTCGAGTTAAAACTTTTACAAAAATGCGCAACCGTTACATCATCGTTTTTTACTCACTGTGTGCAAACCAATTTGTACATGGATTTGGATTGTTGCATTTTACCCCAGTTCCTTCCAAACAAAACCTTTGGGGAGAACGAATTCAACGACAAGACTGTTAAGCTAGGAATCCACTGCTGATTTTCTGCTTTGCGTCTTGCTTTGCAACCTGCTACCTGCGATTGAATACGACCGCAAGGAACTGATACAAGTGTAACATCTGTGAGTGTTTCTGTANAAAACCTTTACCAAAATGTAGTAATCTGCACTACTTTCAAGATGGAAACCTAGCACCTGCGCTAGTGGTGTTATAGAAGATAACGCCATCTAGTGTCAAGTGTGAAAATGATTTTGGCGGTCAGGGATGAGGTTACAGAGTCTCAAAAATGCATGGTTTCAGCAATCGTTCGCCCATTCTTAGTTTCTCCCTCGAGGTCCTACTCCATCAGCTACAGTAGGTTGTTCGTGTACATCCAGGGTTCTTTCCACTTGCACAAAAGAATCCCGAGAAATGGCTGAGGAACCGGAACAGATCTCGACCAATTGTACATTTGTCCAGACGACTCACTGACCCCAACCTTACATGTAGATCAAAACCTCCCGAGGCGAGTATTTCTCACTTTTTCAACTGTCTGACGGTCGTTTCTTACCAGTCTGCAACGCCGGAAGGAGAAGATTACGGACGAATCATTCGGCGGAGGGATTTCCGCTAACCCCTGCGCTCAATCACCAGAACCTCATGCTGTCGGCAGCATCTTTTGTCAACATCAATAGGTGGACAGCGTTTGGTTGGCAAAAAGCGCTTCGTCTTTAAAAACAACTTCTTGCAGCTCGCCAAAATTCCCGTGCTGAGAAAGCACGACATCAATCGTGGATGTCGACGTTAAAGCCCCTCTTCTGTATTGAATTTTACGGTAAAGGGGGTAAGAAATAAAAGTGGAAAATAAGAAGTGAGACATTTTGCACTTTTGCGCAAATTTTTCAATTTCTCGAATTGGGGTAATATTTTCCCATTTTGAGAAATATCGCCCGAAAAATCAGAGAAAACATCATGTCATTTTAAGAAAATTTCTCAATATGGAAAAAATTCTATCCCAATCTTAGACATTGAAAAATTTGCCCAAAAGTGCGAAAATTTCCCACTTCTTATTTTCCACTTTTATTTCTTACTCCCTTGGTACTGTTAGGAGAGTGCACGTTGATGTCTCATAGCTCGTGAAGTTCCCCAAAATGCTTGCCTGAAACGTACTTCAGAGAATCAAGGCCTAGTTTTCAGCACACATTGAAAAACTGCAGTGAGAGCTCTAGATAAATGTATTCACAGGTAGAGCATAGTACATTTTACACTACACTGACGTCGTGATCGCCGTGCACTGACGTCGAGAATCACGGTTTTTTTTCAAATTCAATACAGAGGGGCTTTATAGGCTAAGTATTGTCAAACACCAGTCGGGGAAAAATCTTCGTCCGAAGCTTCATCCTGAGAAGATTTGACGCTGATTCAATGTCTGACAGGCAGCATTCACCATTGTTAGAACCCCCAGAGACACACCCAGTCTTCACTTCTCTTTACCCTCCTGGCACGTACAGGGATATTTCGTACGAAGCTTCTTCGTCTGGAGCTGATCTGACGCTGGTTCGGCCTAAATGCCTTTGAAGACACGCAGCACTCGCCATTGGTGGAACCCAGACACACCCAGTCTTCACTTCGCTGCTCTTTACCCTCCTGGCATGTCCATGTCAAATTGACTAGTCCATTCCATTAGTAATCTCGTCTGCCTGTACATCAACCGCTCAGAACTGACTGCTTTTTCCATCCCTACATTGAAGAGTTCTGTGACCAGCAAATATCTCGATGACATTCTCCCTTCCTGCCTGCCAATCTGTCCATCTCAAACCTCCCGATATGGCTGGACAACCCATTTCCTGGCCGCCTGAGCGCCAGCGGCTTATTTACCTTGCTATTCATACCTGACAGAAAAGAAATGACCGGATCAGAGAGAAGTCCTTAGGACAGGTAATGGCATCGAATAAGATTGCAAACATTGTCTACAGACGGAAAAACTACATCATTAATCTGATCTCAGTATGCCGTATCTTCTTTCGACATGTTTTCTGGTCAGTTGCTTTCTGGTCTTGAGAGGAGGATTACGACTGTTTCGCCATACCGCTGGGCGTCATCACAGCAATATGTCGGGAAAAAGACTATCACTGCTCTCCATTCCACTTCCGAGTGGCGCGAGGTTTATGAACGACAGCGCCGCAACGGCTGGTTCAAATTTGATATACCATACATCAATCGATTTGTCTTTTTTGCCGCTACAGCCATCATCACTGCCATTTTCCCGAAAAACGTGACAGAAAAAAGTTCTTTCACAAATCACAGTTTGTGTTTACGGCAGAAATGGCGGCCATTTTGAAATGACGCAATGCATCGCGCACGTGTAAACTGCACTGAACAGCATAACGAAATGAAATTGGTTTTGAGAAAGGGATCCGTTATGCCGGCCTTACGCGAAAAATGAAGATAGCAGAAAGATACCGAGAAGAAAGACAAGTCAATATGGTATGTCGAATTTGACCCAGCCGTTGCGGAGATATCGGCTGAAAACCTCGCGCCACTGGGATGTGGGATGAAGTGTAGTTATTAGGCTTCGAGAACTTGACAGGAGTCCACTCATATCAATTCTTCCGTATATTCACTCCTTATGACGGCCCCCTTTTTCTCTCCTCACAAATGACGTCCACTTTTTGCATAATCCTGGAGTCGGTTTTCGCCGACATCCCAGCATTAGGCTTATTCTCCCCGACTGAGCTCGGGGGGCTTCGTTTTTTGACGAGTCGTTCTCTCCAATCATCGTCTTGTATCCGATAACAATGGTACAAACAGAAGAAATATCAAAGCTCTATAAGTCACTGACGACAGCACTTCTACATTTTCCATGTGACATGTCATCCTACGCTGATTTCCATATTTTCCATTTGAAGAGAGTCACAGGCTTCCCTTTACAACTCCTCTCAGTAAACTCCTTAGAGAATAGAGTGCAGCTCTCTCATAGTTGAGTGCATTCTGAATGTCTTTGGGTTGACGTTACCTACATTCAGCTACTGGGTTGCCTTTCAAGGAAATAGTAAGGATCGTATATTTTTTGATGGCTGCGTTCACTGACTTGTCATTGGTTGATAAACCCAGGGCGCCACTAAGACAGTGGTGTAAAAGGTGTAGATGTCGTCTCATCCTATTGAACAGGACACCCAGTATCTATAGGGTAACGGTTGACTGTAAGGGACAAGGATAGGGGCAAGTAAAAGACCCCATCCAAGTGAGGAACATGGGTAGCTTGTGATGGCCTCCTCCGTACTTACCAGGGCCAATAATGCTATAGCGTCGGCCCTGACGGAAAAATGAAATACAATGACAAGGAGTTAGGGTTAGAATTAGTAGTAGGCTTCAGGGGTCAGTGGTAGGAGGCCAGGTATTATGGGTTGTGGGACAGGGGTTAGGATTCAGAGTGGACGACATTCACCCCTTCGGCGTCAGTGGTATTTCGATAACGCTGAAGACTGCCAGAAAGCAGCCGTTCTCTTATTGGTAATAAGACTGAGAGGAATATGATACAGAAGACTGATGGCGCATGTCGGTTATTAGGAACTAGATTACAATAAAACGTCGGTCATTTACTTATGAGCAAGACTGTCATAAAGGTAGCTGTATCGTCTAGGAATTATCCCTGGCTCAATATACGACTTATGATTATTCTGGCAGAGAATTGATTTGTGAATCTCATACCCATCAGGTGGCAATGGACTGATCATTAGTGGCAGATTAATTAAGAAACCACAGAACTATTAATTACTGCTGGCTCGCGTGTCGCAGAAAGCGGAGTGCAATCTTCTAAAGTAATGTTACCTACTGTTGTGGCAATGGCATCATGACAGCTCGGCTGCTTCCTTAATGGGGGATATGCCAAGCTGTGTGATGGCTCATCGCATCGCGTGGGCGCGGCGGCCATCAGCCTCGTTCCTCGTCTTGCAAGGAATGTGGGGCGAACGGTACTGGCGACTTCTTCTTAGACTGAGGCACTCAGTCTCTGTCATACCCATGCGCGAACTGCGCAGCATTACAGAGACTGAGACCAACCTCAACAATTTTTGTTACGAGAATACCGAAATCCTGGTATCGATGCTGATTGGTCGATTTTGAATCCAGATGTTTACAGCCATGCTGATTGGCCGTTTTTGGGAGTCACATGATTGCAAAATGGCGGCCCTCTATCTAACGAACTTCAGTTCAGTCAGACAGAAGCAAAGCTTGGTAATACCTTGATCGCACCATGGAGGTCTTTCCCCGCAGCACTGATGATCTGATCCTCCATCAGTGACACTGAAGGAGATATACACAGGACAGTTGTGTCGTCCTTATTGAGAAATTTGCCAAAGACCGATGCCGCGGCCGGGATATGATGGGGCAGTCGTGCGCAAAGCAGCACCACAAAAGTTTTAGACGTTGTGGCCAGACCCTCGGTTGTTAGATCGAGGGTCTGGCTGCGCGAGACTATCATCTTCTCTATTTTCAGGTGCCCTTTGATGCGACTTCTTGCCTACACCGGAAATAGTGTCAAGGTCATCAATCATGGCTGACGGCATCGACGCCGACCCACAACAAATTGATCTTATCGCAAGATGGGTGGACGACAACGTGGTAAACGGAACGGTCAACGTACAGCACATAATCCGCAAACCTCTACAGTACATCTACCCTCTTTTCATCTTCCTTCACGCCCTGACGGCGCTAGGGGGTCTCGGAGGGAACATCGGAATGATAGTCATCATCGTCCGCAAAAAACTATACAGTGACCCTGTTTACTTCTTCATGGCAAACCTGGCCATCTCCGACATCATCAAATCCGTCTTCGTGCTCCCGCTGACGCTCACCAACCTAATGATGACCAACTGGGTCTTTGACAGCTTTATCTGTTTCTTCCTTCCAATGTTGCAGAGCTTTCCTGTTCACGTATCTATGCTGACCTTCCTTATGATTGCAATTGACAGATACCGGACGATCGTCTACCCTATGAAATCTCGGGTGCCCGCTACACTCTGCGCCATCGGTGTTTGGGTGGTGTCGGTCTGCATAGTCCTTCCACACGCTGTCTACTTGAAATACATCGATTTAGGAACACTTGGCGAGGCTTTAAAGAACGAAGGAATATGTTACGTCAGTTTTGAAAAACATTATGAGGAATACGTACGCGCGATGTTCGTGATTATGTACGCGCTCCCTCTGGCGGTGTGTGCGTTCTTGTACGTTAAGACCTCTGCGGAGATCAAGGCTCGGGAGGTCGCCAATCCGCCGGAGATACCTCAGCACTACCGCCCCTCCATCAGGGACGAGAATTCAAGGGCCATGAGCATGAGCGAGGCGTCGTATCACTCTCGCGTCACGTGGTCCACATGTGATGTGGAGCGAAGGGTGGAACCAGAGGGCGCCAGTGGTGAATCGTCTCAGATCAACTCATTCATGGAGCGCTCCTGTCAGGACAGTGATGACGAAATTGACGTTATGAAGGAGAAGCGAACACAAAAGTACATGATCAGCATGGTGACGATTTTCGGTTTGTGTTGGTGTCCGTTGAACATTATGTATCTGGTCACGCCTTTCCTGGTTCCGGAGGAAACCGAACAAATAGAAAAACTAATGGATATATTCTTTATCACCTTCTCATGGTTCGGTTTCCTGAGTACGTGCAGCAACCCACTGCTGTTCGCCTCCTGGCGGATGTCGGACACAGCCAAGGACAGGTTACGTGGGTATTTTAGATTCAGCAACCGGCGGAGAGAGAGCGCACACTCGCAGGTGAGTAGGTGTACAGAGATTTGCAGTGGTCAGAGCGGACTTTGCTCCAAGGAGAAGTCGGAGGACGTCAGCAGGGCGTATGTCTGACTAGAGCTGAATGAGGCAAGAAGAGCAAGAAAATCGTTGAGCGAGGATTATACTTTACAGTAAAAGAACTTAGGTGCGTCACAACTGACTGAGCTTTGCCAGGTGTAGGCCTAGTTGTCGTTCAGACGAAAGAGACGTTGGACAACGCCGTGCCGTGCACATGTTGTCCGAATTTCAGGTGCTAAACGTCGAGAATTCTCTACTCTCTCTGTTTTCCGGCCCACCAATAGAAGGTTGGGATGCAAGGACGGCATCCATTGGGTTGAATGTGACATTTGTCAGATGCACCAGAAGCCATAGGCCTACAGTGAGGTTCATTTGCATCGCAGTTACCGAAGTGAACAAATATTAGAAAGAAAGACGGCTTTGGATGATCATTAAGGGTGGTAAAGCCAGACTTGTAGTATAAGCGAAGTCGTCTCCGAATTTCGCAAATTTTCGACCCCAACCGGGGTCTTCCTCAGGCACTTTCTAGTAGAGATTATAGTAGAGATCCTTTCTAGTAGAGATCCCAGATCCACTTCTGGGATCTCTACATTCACTTCTGGGATCTCAACTAGAAAGTGCCTGAGGAAGAACCCGGTTGGGGTCGAAAATTTGCGAAATTCGGAGACGACTTTACTTACTATCATTTTGTGTGTCGTTTTTTGTGCTCTATGTTGGATATCAAAGCCAGAATTCACAATGATTCTCGCGGATTCAGTCTCGTCTAGGCCCTTGTAGGCCCTATTAGTATGTGCTATTAGGGAGGGAATAACTTCCAATCCCGATGCTGAAGATTGTTTTCCACCGATCCCTTTCTGGAAGGGTTGGGGGTTGGTTGATATAAGAAGTGTAATTGGTGCTTTACTGGTCAGATACATCCAGGTTCAATGGCGGCAGACCTCACGATCAGTCTAGCTAGGTATCTGCCCGCATTTTGCTTAATACTCGGCTCAGACGCTTTGAAAGGGAGGAGGCCATTACTTGTGGCAGTGGCTGATCTCCTCTCTCTGATGGGAGACGGATAAACTTTGGCCCGTATTCTAGAAGCCTCCTTAACTCTAAGGCCCACTTTAAGCTTTTGTATTCTGCCTGGAAACAATAGCTCAAGGTAAACCTTAGAGTTAAAGGGGAACTGACCAGTTTGCCAACCAAACTGAGCCACCTACAGCTCCAAATGCCTTATGATATCACTTCAGGACTCACAAAAATTTGATTTGAAAATCTCCACCCATTTCCGAAATAAACACCAAAATGTAATTTTCGAATTCAAATTTCCCGCTCTTTTCACACATTTGAGTGATGTCATACACCTTCTAGAACACGGCTCCTTGAGGGCAGATTCGTAGCTGGACCGACGGGTTACAAACGAAATGCTGATGACGTGTAATAATTGTAGATGTATGACATTGTATTGTATATTTCTATAAGAAAATTATGTTTTCTGTATTATACATGGGTTCATTGAGCAAAAATGAACAGTTATATGATTCTAACCATAAAAGAATCAAACATGATTCCTTTATGTTCTAACTTGTTCATACCATACCCGGTAGATATTCAATATGTTGTTACGTTGTGCTACGTTCAAAGGGATAGTCAAAGCTTTATTTGCTCTGAACTCGAGAATGAGAGATTTCAATGTAAGATCGAATCCATCTAATGTCCCTATGGCACGCAAAAAGTGTTCAGAGGATGCCTTTGATAAAATTGAAGTTCATGTAACAGTAACTCAACATACGGACTGATGTTAAAATGTTCCCAGCAATGACGACTTGTGAATGCAAATTTGGCGTGTTGCTAAGTGCTTGGTCTTGAGATCTCCTATCAGAATTCAAAGTGGGCGATCATTTGGCGTTGATTCCAGTCATGAAATATTCCAATCTGGCCACAATAGTGCCCTAAGATGATTTGAAATATGCGAATTCTAATCTGATGTGTGCGTGTTGTTGAATGGTGGGTGAAATGTGGAGCCTGTGTGTCGATGGTAAAGTGTACATTCACATGCTGTAGTCTTTTCCTATTCTGCTTAAAGCGGATTGTTCGCGTCTGTCCAAAGTGAAACAAAAATCAACCCGTTTTATTCGTAACAACAACTGGTAAATACATTGCCGCGGCCGCTCATGAAACTGTTCTGTGGAATCTTTGACTCGGCGCGAATAGTCCGCTTTAACTTTAGACCAGTGGACAAGTAGAGTGCAAAAGTAGTTTAGGAAAAGACATCCGTTTGCCAACGATGGGAACAACAGAAAACACGTGTTGTTGGGTAATTTGATGGTGCTCATTCCAAAACTGCAATGTTCTGGATGATAGCGTTGCAGATTAACCCTCCGTCGGCCAGTTGAACATACATATATACTGAATCAACGAAACGTACGCAAAAATCCATCGTAGAAAGTTAAAGCCACACTGTATTTCAATTCAAAATGTGCTTACGTCGTCCGAAGTTAGTGTAGTGTGAAATATACTATGCTCTATCTGACTACATAGAGCTCTGCCTGCAGTTTTTTCGATGTGTGCTGAAAACCAGGTCTACTTGATTCTTTGAAGTACGTTTCAGGCAAACATTTTGAGGACCTTCACAGGGCTATGAGACCGTTAAATGCATTCTCCGAACACTTTGAAAATAGGGTAAAATTCGATACAGTGGCTTTAAAGATCTGCGCAGGTGGTGGTTTACTGATGTTACTTAAAGGTGATAAAAAC
>NMRB01001472.1:92714-129232 GCA_002633025.1 Notospermus geniculatus
GGGGGGGGAGGGGGTGCTGCCTTTATAAATCTAAGCACCTGTTCGTTCCAGGACGCACTGGTTTCACTTTTGCGATTTAACCCGAGTTCACCAGAACACAATCTGACTAGTAAAGGCACTACTGACTGGTCCAAACCACGGGGTGGGGCTGTTTCACGATGAGACAACCATTAAAAGGCCACCCCTACTACGACACTCGATGAGGCCTATACTGACGTTCCTCATGTCGAACTAAGCGTTGATTTAGAAAGTTGTTTTCAAGGTAAACCACACTCTCCCATATTGGAAATCAATATCAATATACCGTCGTAATCATAATAAATGATTGGGTACTCGAAACTCGATTTTTTAATCAATGTAAAGAGAAGCACATGATTACATACTCTTGTGTCATCGCCTGAGGGAGATGTTTCGTTTTTTCTAGTGAAGTGAGAAACACACTAGTTTAAGTTGTACCCCTGGGTTGCAACCAGGCGCTTTGTTAAAGGGCCTCTAGAGGCAGCTTTTTAGTCCATATTGATATGATTACTAACAGAGAATTGATGGCATGAGGATCCAACTTGGGCATCATTTTTGAAGGAAGATTTCATCAATGTCAAAATCTGATCCACAGTAGGAGCTGGCAGCGAGTTGATCAATAGGTGTCACTACGGCCCAACTCAATGCATATAGCGGACCCATTCATTCTTGATCGAGCACCAATCGCGTGGATTTTCCTGTGTATTGGTCCGCTAGAACTTTGCTGCCATCTTTTGGCAATACGCGCGGCTGACTGCTCCTATCATGAATTCATGGTTACTAGCGCCACCTGTTGTATAGTCGAAGTACTGTTAGTAACCCAATAGCAAGCTGCCTGTAGGAGGCCCTTTAAAACACAGGCGGTACGGTGGCAGCCAGCGGCCGTATCCTTTAGGAAAGGAAGCTAGAGAAAACCAACGAAGCCATTTAAAAACGTTCCCCTCCGTTAGAACCCTTTATTCCTCCGTACGTTGACATTTAACCTATTGAAATCAAAGCATGCGATAAGCCTGTAATTAAATACATACCAATCTCATGTCTATCGTCGAATGCACATTTATGATTCATTCCTCTAATTCAAAGGGCGTAGTAAAAGATGCATGATATGAAAAAAATATACCAGATGAATTGAATGTAGACTCGCTTATTTTGCTATTGAAATGCAATATTTGGAGAGATTTGATGCAAGTTTGCAAATATCGATATTTTTAAAGGGTATCGAATTGGATAAGCATGCCTTGGGGCCGTCTGGTCTTTGTTTATTCCTCAAGTTTCCCTTGAGTATAGAAGACTTGACTACAGACTATTGTGCATGTGTCATCAGCCTGGGTTTTTTGTTGTTTTTTTGTTCGAGTACGGACAGAAGACTTGTATGAAGCAGTAAGTCTACATCCTGGGTTACCAAAGGCGTATGTTTACGTACAGCGAAATGATAAGGGAATTAGTCGCCGCAGTCAAAAATGACACCGAGAATAATTTCGCGGCCCGGGAAATTCACAATTTAATATTTAACTTTTGTATTTTTTGTATTTTTAGTGAATTAGATCATTTGATTGGCCTGAATCTGCAGTTGACCACGTGCTAAATGGTATCCAAAGAGAATCAAGCCATGGCAGTCGTGTATTAGGGAGTATGAAATAAAAGTGGAAAATAAGAAGAGGGAAATTTTGCGCGAATTTTTCAATTTCTCAAATTTGGGGAAATTTTTTTCCCATTTTGAGAAATTTTCTTAAAATGAAATGACATTTTGTCTGATTTTTCGGGCGATATTTCTCAAAATGGGAAAACAAATTAATTTGAGAAATTGAAAAATTCCGAAATTTCCCACTTCTTATTTTCAACTTTTATTTCTTTCTCCGTTTTATGTAATTATGCATTTTTTATGGATTATATGCCAGAGTTAGCACTAATGTATCCAAGATGGCGGCGATCGATCGTGTATTCGCGAACATTGGCTGGCACGACCTATTTGGTTTAAGCTGGTCAAAGATTTAAACAAGATAAACATAAGAAAGAACCATCTCTTTGTTGTCGGTGTATAATCGAAAAATCCGAAGGACGGCCACCTTTATGGAACCAGATAGAGTTCCCATTAGTGTAAACAAGGTTCACCAGGGCAGAGCTATGTAGGTGTATGTCAAAAAACGATGATTTTTTTCAAAAATTGATATTCAGTGACGAACCAATCTGAGCAATAGACCGCCCTTCAAGTAACTTGAGAACAAAGCTTTGAGGAAAAACAGAAAGCCCTTGTTGAACGCGTCCGTGTCATCACAAATGTCATGATCTGTGACATTTCTTCTTTATATCACTCTATTAACCATCCCATTAGAAGAAAAATGTGGGAGGTTTGTTCAGAGAAGAATAAAAGCCATCCGCAGTGTTTTGATGATGGAAACCTTTGAATATTTGCCCGCCGGAGAAAGAAAAATACGAGCATGACGTTTATTTGCATTTGTGTGTTTTCCAGCAGCATCGAGTTACGAAGCCGGATGAAATAAAACCTTCTGGGATATTTCTGATAGGCTACGCTATGTTAATGGCTGCAGAACCAGATTATATGCACTTTAGTAGCTGAAGTAAAGGTTCCCACAAGGGACTTCACTGCAGGGTTCGGCAAGGGTTTAGCATTACGGAGTTTAAGAGACCACACGCGGAACGATCGAGAGGTTAAGAAATCGCTCCGTTAACGGTTACACTAACGCTAACGTTATTTTTTACATTGCAATTGTACGTAAGAAATAGCGTTAGCATTAGTGTTATCGTTAACGGAGTGGTTTCTGAACCTCTCGAAGAACGTTTACGTTAACGTTATTTCTGCATGTATTCCCAATGTACAAAAAATATTGTTAACGTAAATGTTATCGTTAGCGTGTGATCTCTTAAACTCCCCAATATCTCGTAGGTGGTTATATGATGAATAATACTATTGCAGCTGTCATCCCCTGATGGATGACTGACGATGAGTTGTCAGTTGATTTGAATGCCACCATTGTTGAGTCCATTTAAGGCGTCGCAGCCTTTTACGTTGCTGTTCAGGGGCTACTCACCATCCGATCAGAGATTATGGGTGAGTGAGTGCAAAGAGTAGGCTGTAAGCGTACGTTGACATATATATATAGAATACAAGGGAATCTCGCTTTCACAACTAGTGTCCCTTGGTCGCATTGCGTTCGTTAATAGGAAACAATAGGGAGGTTTCGCAAATCTGACGAAACACGAAATACGAAGTACAAAATTGGACTTCATTTCCATGACGTAATGTATTTCAGGAGATGGTTGCTACGACAAATGTCCCTGTCGCCAGTGCGTCTTTTACCATATTATGTAAGACCGAGAGAGTTATGGTGCATCTTGAATTTTTAAATTTCCACTTCGTATCTACATGTACGAAGTGGAAACGAAAGATAGATTTCTGAGTGTAATATACCGCAATTCTATCGGTCTTGCGTCGCACTTGCAGCAGGCGATATTTGTGGCACCAACCATCTCCAGAAATACATTAGATCCTTGAAGTGAAGTCCAATTTCGTATTTCGTACTTCGTTTTTCGCCAGGCTTGCGAAAACTCGCTAATATCGCAGGAGAGGCCATGCCCCGATTTATCAATAACGGACATTTCTCAACAAGTTTGTCATGTTTGTGTCCGCAGAGGAATCTGAGGCCTGATTATGGCGTCGCTGCAGCCGCATGGAGGGACAGAGAGTATGGTGTCAGTTTCAACCGAAGTTTTCTTCATTTCAACGACAACTGGCCAAAAAACTGAAGCACACAAATTTAAGACTGATTATCGCTAGCAAATCAGTGGGCCCTCGATGAAAGCGTCCAACTGTCCAGCTATTCAAATATAAAATTCTTTCAACTTCATCTCTTCTTTAACTTTTTGCGCGGCCATCTTGCATGCACAATATCAAGTGACTGCACAGAGAACAACCTCGCCCCGAGGTCTCTAAATCAGAACCTGGGTACAGTTTGTAACAAGAAAGTAGACCCAGGGTACAATTTCACTTGACGACGTCGAACCTGGGTACATTTTATGTGTACCCAGGACGACAATAACCCCTTCAGCCTCAGGCTGTACCCCGTACCAACATAATAAAAGGTTCAGGCATTTCCAAGGAGCGAGAGTACATGTACATGTAACTATCGTATAGGCCTTATGTGTACATTAGAGTAGGATTTTTATCATGAAAAGGGTGACAAATATGTAAGTCTTTGGAACAACATCGAAAAAATTTAATCATGAACGCGATGTGAATAAAGTCGACTTTATAGGGAACTAGCATGACCCGCGCTCCGCGCGCCAGTGGAAAAAGGGCAATTTCCAGCAGAGCTTTCTATTCCTGATCAATGGGGATAGGGTGGAGCAGGGGGCCAGAGGAGGCATGTTGGGAAGGGCCTGCATAGTGGGGAATTATACCAGTGACAAATGGAGGGGAGGCGGCAGCAGCAGCAATCAGTGATAATAGATGGGCTGGGACATGTGAGAGGCGGCAGCAAGGGAGGTTGACAATTGTATGATTGTTTAGCGGTGATGATTTGTTTCCTCTCATGTTCCTGCCTGCAGCTGGAAGCTGATGATTCCACTGCAGTGCACATACACGGAACCGTCCCCATGGGCCATGCCATTGATTGATTCGACCTCACATAGGCCTAATTGTTGCCGCCTGCCCCTCCCCCATTTTCACCGAATGCTGGCATTGCCCTGTCCCTTCACCACATGTCTCCACTCTCATTGTCAGTCTCCCACCACANCTGGGGCACTAAACATGTGGATCCTCCACTGCAGTGCTGATGCACGGGGACAGTCACACCATCCACATGTTTAGATCCCCCACGGGCCATTAGGCCTATGCCCATTTTTCACCTCACTGTCGGCCTACAGGGGCAGTCACCCCATGATCCACATGTTCAGATCCCCCATGGGCCATATGCCCATTGTTCACCTCACCTAATTACTGCCTATCAGTAAGCTTTTTGTACATCCATCAGAGAATTTTATTCACTTCAGTAAGTGTTGACATTGTTCATGTGTTATCAGGTGCAATAAGGCCGGTCTTTGTGCCTAGAGCAATTCCCGGCCGGTGCAGAATTGAAACAACGACCACAACAATGGCCATGATGATTGCTGAATAAGGTGGATAAGGGGTGATAAATAATCTCTTGGCCTATGCTACTTTGGCAATGCGAACCGTGGCAAACTATACTTTATAACAAAGTACATGCAAAAGTCTCCCAGTTCCCCAAATATCATGACATTCGAGCGTGTATTAACGGAGGAGAAGCACTCACAAAAAACGCAACTGCGTATTAATATATAAGATGATAACGAAATCCAGCTTATTTAACCAATAAATCTTCCCAGTGTGATCGAATAAGCTAACAACAATGTGCGTTCTTCAAATACGCCAAATCTCCTCAATCTTGTGTCGTACGAAAGAAACAGGATGAGTGGATGAGAGCCGAGAAGATTAAATGCTTGGTGATTAGACTGAGGATCGTAGGGATGGAAGTATAGGACAGAACAGAAGAGATGGAATTTTTGAATGCAAGCATTCATACGCACATCACTTGAAGTGCCTTATAGGTCATGTCAAAAAGACATCGAACCACTAAAGGAACCACTTGAGCACACTCTGTTTCTAGTCTGATGAGTTCCAGTTTTGCTCACTAGATGGCTCTTATCACCCTAATTTCCATGTTAAAATAATATTTCTAATCAAATTTGGGTTGGTGGCCGTAGCATACAACAATCCACAAGCCCTGAGCCCAAATTTGTGAAGAATGACCAATTCATAAAGGTGCCAGGGCTGGATAAACCTGTTGGTCACATCCCTGATGTACATGTACAGTAGCCTATCTGAATGTATAACAGATCACCCGAGAGACACATTGTGCGCGCGGATACTGTCTGCTAAATGTTCCATATCACAAGAACTACTGAATAAAATGGTATGGAATTTTCACACATCATGGAGAAGACCCATAGCTATCGTATAAAACAATTGGAAGAAGTTTCATTGAAAATTTCTTTGGGTACGGTATCATGTTTTTCTCAGAATGTCGCAAACCATAAGTCAAACCTTTAGGGTTTGATGTCTTTATGGTCATGCGTAGGCCTTGCAACTGGAACCAATGGCAATGGTTTGCCATGTACCAGGAACCAGCAGCAACTGATCAGATGCTCAAACAGGCCGATGTACGCGCACTGGCAATGCCATTGCCGTTGCCGCCAGTTCCAACCAGTGGCTCCACCCAGTTGCTTTCGTCGTCGTCACCGATCACTGGCTTCAAATTTGGTGAACTCGAAATGGGACGCCTTATCAGTCGCAAACGAGCCGATGCTGACGATAAATTATATGAGACAGAAAATAAAAGGGTGAAGCTAAAAGCATTATTAGCCCATCAAACTGAACGATAGGATTTCAATCAGGCTGACTTGGCAATAAAAGAAAGAAAGTAGTTACAAAATAGATAGATGAAAGATGTAATGAATTCAAAGGGTCTGCCTTTGGCACAATTTTGGCCGTGCGTTGGAATCTGACGTTTGATGGCCGAATGATTCGGGCTGAATGCTGTGGAATCGATACCCCCAGCAGGTTTTCGCTTTGTATGAGAGCAGAGCCACTCACACAAGGACAAATCTTTTGCCACAAGGGTTCACTAATTTAACAGCAAGATTACAGTTTCTCAGTTTTAAAGACAGCATTTGTTGTAGAATTTATACAATTTTGCTGCCAAAATACAGTAAACGGGTGCTGTCAAAATACAGAAAAGTGCTGTTTTGCTCTGCTGCCAGCAAAGTGCTGTCAGCATTTTAGCAGTGTTGCTTGAAGATGTCGGATTGATATTCCTTTAGCGAGATTTTGAACAATCCTCTGATTATATAAAATGAAACCGAATTTAATTATAAGGAAAATGCAATGAAAAATTGGACTTGCAATTCATTACAATTCTTCTACCTGCAGTTAAAACCAGGTCATCCCTGTAGATTCCTTCCGTCAGGTAAATGCACGTGATATGGAAGTGATATCGAGGCTTTCCCCACTTTATAAAGGTTACGTGATGGTACAGAAAATTAATTAATAATGTGTTTAAGAAGATTTTTGTGGAAGAAGATATTTTCATCTTGATCTAACTTCAATGTAAGATTATACTGCATGACCTGATATTTCTTAGGAATGAAATTAAAAGCATTCTTCGGCATGTCTGAACAGGATTCAATTTTTAAGTCAGAAATGCGTAACATACACTCATGTAACCTTCTTAACTCAGGGAGGTTGTATATTTTCACACATTGCACTTATTGCACAGGATGACCGCTTTGAAAATGCAGAAGATTACCACTTTTTCAAACTATTCAATGAATTAGCAAAACGACACCACTTTAAAAAATCTTTTTGAACAACTTCAAAAAAGGGAATTCGGAAAATAGTCTCGTATGTACTTTCTACTCAGCCACACGACAGTGGATAAGATTGTGCAGTGGAATATGTACGATGTTGCTCGAGATATTTATAGAATATGATTCCGTCGTTGTTTGACGCAAGTATACTTTGATCTAAAAATATCCAACGCGGCGTAGTTCATTGGTTTTGTGGTAAAAGTAGCCAGATGATTGCGTTATTAAGAGCCATAACTCACGCAGCAGGTCGTGGAGAGAACATTGAAGAGAATCGGTCCAGTGACCTTTTCGGTGAGCATACTTCATTTAATTAGACCTTATTGACTGATTGTCTGAGCAGACTGGCCCTCTGATGAGTAAGCTACAAGATATCTTGTAGAGGACAATTAGTCAGGCTAATGACGTACACGACGTTATCGTTCGTTGGCAACGCTGGAGGAAGGGGCGGTGTTCAGATGTGGTCGCTTCGGCCTCAGGTAGCGCTCATAGAGGAGGCGAAAGGTTCATCCATGAAACGCCATGATTGCTTAAAGTAGCACGGTATTGGATATCTAATGCGTTATTTGACTGCCGACGTAGAGAGAGCCACCTAGCCGCAGCCAATACAAAACACAAAAATCTATTACAAAATGCACGTAAAAATCGGGGTCATTCGCCGACAACGTACCGATAGTTAGTCCCTTGGGTTGGAGAGTGGCGCGGTGGCGCCGACTATCGACAGAAAGTGGCAATACCGGGCTCCTGTAAGTATTAGAGGGCCAGAGTAGTGTGCAGTGATATAGTGAACGGGCGATGTCAAATATCCTTAGGATTGAAAACGTGAATGGACGGTACAGGAAACGTCCGTTGATCTTTCTAAATGGGAACTGCTTATCCTTCAGTTTTGCCATGAGAATTGGGTAGACGTCAGTCACCAAATCGTGCTACGTAAGAGAAAATACATCTATTCGAGATGAACTCGGGACATTCGGTTTGAACAAACAATAGAAGCAGTCAGCTGCGCGTATTGCCAAACGATGGCAGCAATGTTCTAGCGGGCCAATAGGCTTTTTTCATGAGAGTGCTCTGCCTCTGCTCATGCCCTTTAGGCCAGCCCCTTTTACGGGAAGGCGTACGATTGGCTACCTGGTATTAGTGGGCAGGCGACACAGTTTTCATCCCATTCCTCCGTAACGGCGTTTTTCCAAAAATCAGAGTTAGCTTTATCGGTTGCTTTTGCTTTGGTCTCCAGCTGATGTATATCTAGTGCGTTTCTCACAACCGTCTGCTCCATATTCGACATTTTCTTCTCAATCGTGGCTAATCGATCGACAATCGATATTGAATTTAGTTCCTCCGGCATTGACTTAGGAATATTTCCGAGGTCCATCGCACGGATCACAATGTTCGGCATTTTCTCTGATTTATCCAGTTTCTGCAAACCTTGAATCAAGTCGGTGAGGCTTGCCTCAGCCTCTGTCCGTACCTTTGTCGTTTTTCGTGTGACCTTCTCGCCGAGTGTGGCTTGGCATGCCTTAGACCACAGTAAATTCTTGGCTCGTGTTATCTGCTCACCGCTAAAGAACCCTAATACGGCTTTTTTCGCGTTTTCCACGGTGCCTGATTGAAGAGCAAAAGATATATATGCCAGAAGGGCGTCGCAAATTAATACACCATACTCGTTGTTATCCTCTCTCACATGACTCATGTGACTCTCGTCACCTTTCAGCAATTTGTAGTCCGGGCTTTCAGATTCGCCAGGGGTGAGGGCGTCCCGATCCCTTTTCTTTGTTGCGCCCGCCGGAGTGCGCTCAGCCGATCCGTCTCGCTGTTGTTGGCATTGTTGGTTGTTTGACATGATGACACTCACTTTCACCTAATATGCATATGAAAGGTGTCACTTCCAAAGACAACAAGTCAGCAGTATGTTTATGTATGTACACCAAATTATAACGCACGTGCATGTACATGTACAAGTTTGTGGCACAGCCAGAAAACCAGTCTCGAATCAGGCTTGAAAAACTCCAAGTGGGGAATAGAACCCCTTCTACGCAGCCGTTTCGATCGTGCAGTTCATAAAGTTATTTACCATACATGCCAATGTCAAACTAAAAAACTCAGTGACTAGAAGCATCCTTTAAGCCACGAAAAATCGAAGTTTTCTTAGAGCGTCCAAGCGCAGTCATGATCGCGCGTCGCCATCTTTCATCCGATTAGTGGGCAGGCGACACCATTCAGTGCACAGAACGATTAGCTGCCCGATTGACAGGCTTATAACCTCATTCCAAAATATGCGGGCGGGACATAATTGCTTTGTGTTGAGCTCGGTCCGACAGCGACCACCTGCTGGGCTGATTGCAATAGGAGCCGGTGTAACGGTACAGATGTCTCCCTGTAAAAAGTGTCCCCTTCTATTGTTGAATGACGGAATAAGCGCAATGACTATAGAAAATCAATTCCCAGAGATTAGAATGCAATACTAGTAGGATCTTTTGTTCCTGGGACAGTTTTTCGTGGGGAGATTCTTTCCCTTTACACCGACAGCGAGTTGACCGACAGGTGGTCACTACATATATGGCGGACCCAGTCACTATCGATCGTGCAGCAATCACGTAGATGTCTTGTACATTGGCCCGCTAGAACTTTGCTGCCATTTTTGTCGGCAATATGCGCGGCTGACTGCTCCCATTCCGAAGACCGATGCCGCTGGGCGGGAACGATCCCGCCATTGACGGGGCAGTCGTGCGCAAAGCATCATTACAAAAGTTTCAGACGTTGTGGCCAAACCCTCGGTTGGTAGACCGAGGGTCTGGCCGCGCGAGACTACCGCACAAGGATGAATGATTGAGCGCATATCCTTTTGTCACCGAAGCAAGTAAAGACCATAAGAATTCAATGGTGGCGCATAAGCCTTTTGTCAAAACGAGCATTAGGGCATTGTGAGCAATAATTAAGGCACAAGAAGCGCACTCCCACCGCCACCTGTCAATCATAGTGCTTATTATAATATGAATGGGAAAAGGGCACTGAATGCTCACTCTATGCGCCAATGTGAAAAAAACCTAATACACAGGGAAATCCACGTAATTGGTGCTCGATCAAGAATGAATGGGTTCGTTAACGGCATTGAATTGGACCGTAGTGACACCTATTGGTCAACTCACTGACAGCTCCCATGCCTCGAGTCGAGTTCTCTTTTGCTTCTGCACCATTTCACTGAGTGATATTGGAAGCTTCAAACCGTGTTTTATTTACCACCCATTAGTAATCACCGACCTCGTGCTGAAAGTGACATTTCCCACCAGAAGGACATTCGTCTGCACCTTCCATTGATCTCCCTACAAAGTAAGGGGCGAATGACAGAAAGGAAATTCGCTCCTCGAAACTCTGATGCCGAGACTGAATAGACTACACTTCATTCCACATCCGATTGGCGTGAGGTTTTCAGCCGATATCTTCGCAACGGTTGGGTCAAATTCGACATGCCATACATCAATTGACTTTTCTTTCTTGTCGGTATCTTTCAGCTATCTTCATTTTTCGCGTAAGGCCTGCATAACGGATCCCTTTCTCAAAACCTATTTCATTTCGCCATGGTGTTCAGTGCAGTTTACACGTGCGCGATGCATTGCGTCATTTCAAAATGGCCGCCATTTCAACCGTAAACACAAACTGTGATTGGTGAAAGAACTTTTTTCTGTCACGTTTATGGGAAAAATGACAGTGATGATGGCTGTAGCGGCAAAAAAGACAAATCGATTGATGTGTGGTGTGTCAAATTTGACCCAGCCGTTGCGGAGATATCGGCTGAAAACCTCGCGCCAATCGGATGTGGAATGAAGTATACCCTAATAAGGAAGTAAGAATACCTCTCACGAGAGGATAAAGGAGCGCGAGTTTCGCCCAAGGGGATCCAAGGCATCACCTGTCTCAGCCACTGTCTCAGGGAAAGCATCCTATTTCGGCCATTAGATATCGCTGTTGAGCTAGACTCTAATTAAAGTGGCATGGTGTGCTAGGCGGTCTTGCTGAGAGCTTTGGCAGTATCGGTTGGAGAGGGTCGCAAATATCGATATTTTTAAGTAATGAGTATCTTGTTGCAAAAAGCCACCATGGTGGTACACTAGGACAATTAAAGGTCATCGCTGCATGAAATTACGGAAGATTCAAATGCAGTGTGACGCATTGCATAACTTTAAGTGGGTCCATCATCCCCTTCTCCCTCCACCTTGCCAAGACAGTGTCCGATGGCCAGGAGGATAGTACCGAGCCGCGTGGATGTCATTTCAAAATGGCCGCCATTCCGGCCGTAAACACAAACAGTAACTGGTGAAAGAACGTTTTTCTGTCACGTTTTTAGGGAGAATGACAGCGATGATGCCTGTAGCGGCAAAGAAGACAAATCGTTTGATGTATGGTGTGCCAAATTTGACCCAGCAGTTGCGGAGATATCGGCCACAAACGTCGCGCCACTGGGATGTGGAATGAACAGCTCTCCCTGCCACCAGGGGCTCTCCACGCTTCCACATCACGGCGGAAGCAAATCGTTTAGACCCCAGGGGGCTTACGTTGTGATCAACCCTGGATTGTCAATTCATGGTATCGATTTTCATCGATTCCTTCGGATGTGACCGCTAATATCTCCAACACAAATTGATTGTGGCTCGTTCTACAGGTATTGCCTTATTGTGCAAATGCAATAACGTAAATCTCTTGGTTTATCTGATGGATTGATACCAATCAAATAAAAACCCGACCAGTTTTATTAAATTTCGCTGAATTCACTGTTATTGCCCCTTCCGTATTCTGTGTTGATATTGCAATTGGAGACTGCGAGTGGCGAGCAGACGTAATATGATCAACTACGCAGCGAAACTAGCTCACTTCAGAAAACTACTTTGGGAGGGCATCCGAAAACCGCCGCTTTTTTTCCTCTGGCGTTATTGGCCAAATTATGCCCACAGTTCTCACGACGTTCCTGCATGTCGTTGCGAACATGGCCACTATTTACGGAACTACTGTAAAGGCATGTTTAAACGGCCACGATATTGCCGAGACTGCGAGTGGCGAGCAGTAGGCCTAATATGATCAACTACGCAGCGAAATTAGCTCACTTCAGAAAACTACTTTGGGAGGGCATCCGAAAACCGCCGCTTCTTTTGCTCTGAGGTTTGGCCAAATTAGACCCACAGTTCTCACGACGTTCCTGCATGTCGTTGCGAACATGGCCACTATTTACGGAACTACTGTAAAGTCATGTTTAAACGGCCACGATATTGCCACTTTTTGTCAATAGCCGGCGCCACCGGTGGTGATTGCATCACCGTAGTTTTGCCTTTCGCCTCAGTGTTGGAGAGTATATGATTTACAATGCAATGCATACGTGGATACTCTACATAGGGCGAGGTTGATAAGCGGTAGTTTAACAACATTGCGGGGCCGATTTAATAGACGTTTGCTAAGCTAACCATTGGTTCCACCGAAAATAGATAGGCGTGCGAAAAGTGTGCAACTAAATTTTCACCAAACAGCCGCAAAAAGCCCGGTTTGGATGGATAGTAAGCGCTATACAGAGCTTAGAAAATGGGGCTTGGTGAAAAATTTAGTTGTACACTTTTCGCACGCCTATCTATTTTTGGTGGAACCAATGGTTAGCTTAGCAAACGTCTATTAAATCGGCCCACAGTCAATAGAACGCGGGTATGTTTAGCGCATGATAGGGAAGGAATATTGTGTCCCTTCAAAAGTGATTTTGCCGTATTTTGGTGATCATGCGATCTACAGTAAACGTTTCTTTCCGTTCCGAACGAACGGCAAAGACGTCCATGCAGAAGCACTGAGAAAGTTGGCCAAAACACGAGTTTCCTGAGTACGTGCAGCAACCCACTGCTGTTCGCCTCCTGGCGGATGTCGGACACAGCCAAGGACAGGCTACGTGGGTATTTTAGATTCAGCAACCGGCGGAGAGAGAGCGCACACTCGCAGGTGAGTAGGTGTACAGAGATTTGCAGTGGTCAGAGCGGACTTTGCTCCAAGGAGAAGTCGGAGGACGTCAGCAGGGCGTATGTCTGACTAGAGCTGAACGAGGCAAGAAGAGCAAGAAAATCGTTGAGCGAGGAGTATACTTTACAGTAACTTTTATGTAGGTGCGTCACACCTGACTGGGCTTTGCCATGGTAGGCCTAATTGTCGTTCAGACGAAACAGACGTTGGACAACGCCGTGCCGTGCACATGTTGTCCGAATTTCAGGTGCTAAACGTCGAAAATTCTCTACTCTCTCTGTTTTCCTGCCCACCAATAGAAGGTTGGGATGCAAGGACGGCATCCATTGGGTTGAATGTGACATTTGTCAGATCACCAGAAGCCATAGGCCTACAATGAGGTTCGTTTGCATCCCAGTTACCGAAGTGAACAAATATTAGAAAGAAAGACGGCTTTGGATGATCATTAAGGGTGATAAAACCCGGAATAGTATAAGTGAAGTCGTCTCCGAATTTCGCAAATTTTCGACCCCAGTCGGGGTCTTCCTCAGGCACTTTCTAGTAGAGATCTAGTAGAGATTCTAGTAGAGATCCTTTCTAGTAGAGATCCCAGATCCACTTCTGGGATCTCTACATTCACTTCTGGGATCTCCACTAGAAAGTACCTAAGAAATACCCCGGTTGGGGTCGAAAATTTGCGAAATTCGGAGACGACTTTACTTATATTATCATTTTGTGTGTCGTTTTTTGTGCTCTATGTTGGATATCAAAGCCAGAATTCCCAATGATTCTCGCGGATTCAGTCTAGCCTAGGCCCTTGTAGGCACTATTAGTATGTGCTATTAGGGAGAGATTAACTTCCAATCCCGATGCTGAAGATCGTTTTCCACCGATCCCTTTCTGGAAGGGTTGGGGGTTTGTTGATATAAGAAGTGTAATTGGTGCTTTACTGGTCAGATACATCCAGGTTCAATGGCGGCAGACCTCACGATCAGCCTAGCTACGAATCTGCCCGCATTTAGCTTTCGGCTCAGACGCTTTGAAAGGGAGGAGTCCATTACTTGTGGCGGGGGCTGATCTCCTCTTTCTGACAGGAGACGGATAAACTTTGGCCCGTATTCTAGAAGCCTCCTTAACTCTTACTTTGCTTTTGTATTCTGTCCTGGAAACAATAGCTAAAGGTAAACCTCAGATCAGAGTTAAGGAACACTGAAAAACTTTTCTTCATCATAGGTTCGTTTTCATTATCACCAAACTGAGTATCTAAATTCGTCAAAATGACAAGTCCAGGTTCGTTATTTTGACAAACATAAACAGGGGTTCGTCAAAATGACAAGTGCACGTTCGTCATTTTGATGAACCCTTGTTTATGTTCGTCAGGAGTTCGTCGCAATGACGTACCAGGACTTGTCATTTTGATGAATTTAATAGATACTCAGTTTGGTGATGGAAAACGAACCAAAGTTTGTCATTTTGATGAAGAAAAGTTTTTCACTGAAGCTTCTAGAACACGGCTCCTTGAATATGAAGTGTGGCAGATTCGTAGCTGGACCGACGGGTTACAAACGAAATGCTGATGACGTGTAATAATTGTAGATGTATGACATTGTATTATATATTTCTATAAGAAAATTATGTTTTCTGTATTATACATGGGTTCATTGAGCAAAAATGAACAGTTATACAATGTATGATTCTAACTTGTTCACATCATACCCGGTAGATAATCAATATGTTGTTACGCTGTGCTACGTTCAAAGGGATAGTCAACGCTTTATTTTGCTCTGAACTCGAGAATGAGAGATTTCACTGTAAGATCGAATCCATCTAATGTCCCTATGGCACGCAAAAAGTGTTCAGAGGATGCCTTTGATAAAATTGAAGATCATGTAACAGTAACTCAACATACGGACCGATGTTAAAATGTTCCCAGCAATGACGACTTGTGAATGCAAATTTGGCGTGTTGCTAAGTGCTTATGGTCTTGAGACCTCCGATCAGAATTCAAAGTGGGCGACCATTTGGCGTTGATTCCAGTCATGAAATATTCCAATCTGGCCACAATAGTGCCCTAAGATGATTTGAAATATGCGAATTCTAATCTGATGTGTGCGTGTTGTTGAATGGTGGGTGAAATGTGGAGCCTGTGTGTCGACGGTAAAGTGTACATTCACATGCTGTAGTCTTTTCCTATTCTGCTTAAAGCGGATTGTTCGCGTCTGTCCAAAGTGAAACAAAAATCAACCCGTTTTATTCGTAACAACAACTGGTAAATACATTGCCGCGGCCGCTCATGAAACTGTTCTGTGGAATCTTTGACTCGGCGCGAATAGTCCGCTTTAACTTTAGACCAGTGGACAAGTAGAGTGCAAAAGTAGTTTAGGAAAAGACATCCGTTTGCCAACGATGGGAACAACAGAAAACACGTGTTGTTGGGTAATTTGATGGTGCTCATTCCAAAACTGCAATGTTCTGGATGATAGCGTTGCAGATTAACCCTCCGTCGGCCAGTTGAACATACATGTATACTGAATCAACGAAACGTACGCAAAAATCCATCGTAGAAAGTTAAAGCCACACTGTATTTCAATTCAAAATGTGCTTACGTCGTCCGAAGTTAGTGTAGTGTGAAATATACTATGCTCTATCTGACTACATAGAGCTCTGCCTGCAGTTTTTTCGATGTGTGCTGAAAACCAGGTCTACTTGATTCTTTGAAGTACGTTTCAGGCAAACATTTTGAGGACCTTCACAGGGCTATGAGACCGTTAAATGCATTCTCCGAACACTTTGAAAATAGGGTAAAATTCGATACAGTGGCTTTAAAGATCTGCGCAGGTGGTGGTTTACTGATGTTACTTAAAGGTGATAAAAACGTCTTGAAAACGATGGACAGGATGTGAACGAACGCTTTACCGGCACAAGAGTGAATGTTTCAGAGTGTGTCAGGTTTAGGAGGGTTTAGGAGGGTTTGCTTTGGGGGGGCGAAACACAAACAAATTTGTATCTCCTTAGGTTCGTGTTAAGAGCCTTTTACAGCATCATGATTTAGCAACTTTCGATGCTATTTTCTGTGATTTTGTCACCTAGTGGCGCCACCATCGCCCAGGATACCGGCGACCTTTGGCGATGAGAATGACAAGTTTGAATGGGGATCATAACTATGATTATGGCTGCACACAGTAATCAGGTCCTACATGTACACCAGTGGATGCCTTTTGTGTTGGAAATTGATCGGGGCCTGTTTCATAAAGTGACTTTAAGCTAATGGTACCTTTAAATAAATGGAAAATGCATTAAAGTTAATGGTACCATTAGCTTAAAATCATTTTATTTATGTTCCTTTCAATTCACTAGTTTTAACCACTAGTGACACCTATTGAGGTAGTGAGTTAAGTTCCTCATTTTAAAGAAAATTCGTTGTGAGGTTCCACGATGGCATCATGGGCGAACTTTAAAGGACATTTCAATCACGATATGGAAGTGTTTAATCAGACTCCTGCCCAATCTTCTTATGTTTGCCTTGTTCCCCGTGAAAGTTGTAATGATGAGCAGGCGACGAGGACTTTCGTTCAATTGATTCTTTCTCGGGAAATGAGCCCGATGCAATCAGGTAAAGTCATTGTCAGGTTTGATTACATGTAGGTTTCCGCGTCTTGATTAAGTTGAAGTATTATTCTTAAAGGGAAAATGTTTTAATTAAGTCGCATCTGAACTATTAGGACATTATACAAATAGTGGATGGTAGGGATTCCAATATGGATTTTTGTTGGATGAAGAAAAGTTATATCGGACGAGGCGAAGCCGAGTCCGATATAACTTTTCTTCATCCAACAAAAATCCATATTGGACGACCTGCCATCCACTCTTTGCTATATTATGTAAATTGCCTAGCAACTATAACAACAGGCCTATGCTCTGATTGGCTGAAACTAGGAGGGCTGTCCGATACGAGGTTTTAGGATCCGATACGATGATTGAGTGTCCGATACGATGTGACATCCTAAGATCACATGATGCAATCTGCTGCACATGATTGGCCAAGAACATTTGATTGCATAATATAGAATGGTGAGACTCGGCACTGTCACACCCAACTTTCAGGCGACTGTGTTATTGACTTGTCTGGCTTCCTTGCTTGCTAAAAGTACATGTACATGTACTTGAATGTCCGCAATGGCGACCGGAATGGCGACCCTACCTCACTGCCTCAATAGGTGTCACTAGTGATTAAAACTATTGAAATGAAACTGACATCCCGGTCCTGATCAATTTCCCACACAAAAGGCCCCACTGTATGGGACCAGGTTTCGGTGCGCTGCCCTCTATCGTAGCTAGGATCCCCATAGGATGGCCTGGGCATTGGATAACTGTCCCTCTACGGAAAACTCCTTCTGCGGGAAGCGGCACATATAAATACCTCGTACCCATTCTTCCTTTTCTTTCCGAAGCCTGGGGTGGGGAGTGGGGTGGGGGACATGCTGCCTTTATAAATCTAAGCACGTTCCAGGACGCACTGGTTTCACTCTGCGATTAAACCCGAGTTCACCAGCACACAATCTGCAATATTGGAGCCTCGTCACTAGTAAAGGCACTACTGACTGGTCCAAACCACGAAGTGGTGCTGTTTCACGGGGTGGTGCTGTTTCACGATGAGACAACCATAGGCCACCCCAACTACGACACTCGATGAGGCCTATACTGACGTTCCTCATGTCGAACTAAGCGTTGATTTAGAAAGTTGTTTTCAAGGTAAACCACACTCTCCCATATTGGAAATCAATATCAATATACCGTCGTAATCATAATAAATGACTGGATACTTGAAACTCGATTTTTTTTTAATCAATGTAAAGAGAAGCACATGATTACATACTCTTGTGTCATCGCCTGAGGGAGATATTTCGTTTTTTTCTAGTGAAGTGAGAACACACTAGTCTAAGTTGCACCCCTGGGTTGCAACCAGGCTCTTTGTTAAAGGGCCTCTAGAGGCAGCTTTTTAGTGCATATTGATATGATTACCAACAGAGAATTGATGGCATGAGGATTCAACTTGGGCATCATTTTTGAAGGAAGATTTCATCATTGTCAAAATCTGATCAGCGAGTTGATCAATAGGTGTCACTACGGCCCAATTCAATGCATATAGCGGACCCATTCATTCTTGATCAAGCACCAATCGCGTGATTTCCCTGTGGTCAAAAACAAAAAACCCAGGCTGATGGCACATGCACAATAGTCAGACTCTCTGTAGTCAAGTCTCCTATACTCAAGGGAAACTTGAGGAATAAACAAAGACCAGACGGCCCCGAGGCATGCTTATCCAATTCGATACCCTGGTCCGCTAGAACTTTGCAGCCATCTTTTGGCAATACGCGCGGCTGACTGCTCCTATTCATGAATTCATGGTTACTAGCGCCACCTGTTGGTCCGCTAGAACTTTGCAGCCATCGTTTGTCAATATACGCGCGGCTGACTGCTCCTATTCATGAATTCACGGTTACAAGCGCCACCTGTTTTATAGTCGAAGTACTGTTAGTAGCCCAATAGCAAGCTGCCTGTAGTAGGCCCTTTAAAACAGACGGTACGGTGGCAGCCAGCGGCCGTATCCTTTAGGAAAGGAAGCTAGACAAATCCAACGAAGCCATTTAAAAACGTTCCCTTCCGTTAGAACCCTTTATTCCTCCGTACGTTGACATTTAACCTATTGAAATCAAAGCATGCGATAAGCCTGTAATTAAATACATACCAATCTCATGTTTACCGTCGAATGCACATTTATGATTCATTCCTCTAATTCAAAGGGCGTAGTAAAAGATGCATGATATGAAAAAAATATACCAGATGAATTGAATGTAGACTCGCTTATTTTGCTATTGAAATGCAATATTTGGAGAGATTTGATGCAAGTTTGCAAATATCGATATTTTTAAAGGGTATCGAATTGGATAAGCATGCCTTGGGGCCGTCTGGTCTTTGTTTATTCCTCAAGTTTCCCTTGAGTATAGAAGACTTGACTACAGACTATTGTGCCTGTGTCATCAGCCTGGTTTTTTTGCTTTTTGTTGGTTCACGTGGGCCTATAGTCCCTTTAAGTGACCATTATATTCGGTCCAAATTGAACTTGTGACGGATTTTTGGGCACTAAAGCATCAGACAATGACAAGACAATGTGCTGGGATATGTTACTTTTTATGCCTAGAAGTGTCCCGGCTATTTATTTTAGTGATTATTCCACGATTAATACGTTTTTTTCCGTATTTTGTAGTTTTGTAGAGATTTCATAATTAAGAAACGACTTTGGTTGGCTAAAATCCATGCGGGGGTCACACATTTTATCTCGGGCTCAAGGGCGGACGCACATGTGGATTTATATTTAGAAGTGGTTTTGAGGTCAGTCTCTATCTTTAGCCATGGTGCAAGATAGGGTGTATGAGCGTTTTCATCGTTGTTTTAAATAGGACGAGCCGTGGATTATCACTCACCCTTTTTGTCCGAGTACTGAGTTAGGCCTGTTTTGTTCGATCGTGATGGAGCGGGAGTTGCTTTGTTAACTTTTTTCAGTCGGTGTGTTGGCCTGAATTGAATGCACTTCGTTAGTGCGTAGGCTATGACAACTTCATTTGACTGTTTAATGTGTCAGGCCACTTGTATCAAAGGCAGTTTTGTGTGTTTGCCTGCGAACATTCTTTATTTCAAAACTCTTTCCACGTGAACCATTTACGCCGCCAGGCTTGTTTTTTGTTTTTGCTCGAGTACGGACAGAGGACTTTATGAAACAGTATTAAGGGCCATACTCATAAAGGGTGTTTGAGACTTAGACGCGTGTAACTTTCTCAAATGCATGGTGGAAGTGTGTGCATTTAGTAAAGTTACACGCGTCTGAGTCTTAAACACCCTTTATGAATATGGCCCTAAGTCTACAGCCTGGGTTACCAAAAGCGTATGTTTACATGTACGTACAGCGAAATGATACTGAATATTAAAGGGAATTAGTAGCCGCAGTCAAAAATGACGCCGAGAATAATTTCGCGGCCCGGGAAATTAACAATTTCAATATTTATCTTTTGTATTTTTTGTATTTTTAGTGAATTAGATCATTTGATTGGCCTGAATCTGCAGTACCACGTGCTAAATGGTATCCAAAGAGAATCAAGCCATGGCAGTCGTGTATCAGGGAGTATGAAATAAAAGTGGAAAATAAGAAGAGGGAAATTTTGCGCGAATTTTTCAATTTCTCAGATTTGGAGAATTTTTTTCCCATTTTGAGAAATTTTCTTAAAATGAAATGACATTTTGTCTGATTTTTCGGGCGATATTTCTCAAAATGGGAAAACAAATTAATTTGAGAAATTGAAAAATTCCGAAATTTCCCACGTTTATTTCTTTCTCCGTTTTATGTAATTATGCATTTTTTATGGATTATATGCCATAGTTAGTACTAATGTATCCAAGATGGCGGCGATCGATCGTGTATTCGCGAACATTGGCTGGCACGACCTATTTGGTTTAAGCTGGTCAAAGATTTAAACAAGATAAACATAACAAGAAAGAACCATCTCTTTGTTGTCGGTGTATAATCGAAAAATCCGAAGGACGGCCACCTTTATGGAACCAGATAGAGTTCCCATTAGTGTAAACAAGGTTCACCAGGGCAGAGCTATGTAGGTGTATGTCAAAAAAACGATGATTTTTTTCAAAAATTGATATTCAGTGACGAACCAATCTGAGCAATAGACCGCCCTTCAAGTAACTTGAGAACAAAGCTTTGAGAGAAAACAGAAAGCCCTTGTTGAACGCGTCCATGTCATCACAAATGTCATGATCTGTGACATTTCTTCTTTATATCACTCTATTAACCATCCCATTAGAAGAAAAATGTGGGAGGTTTGTTCAGAGAGAAGAATAAAAGCCATCCGCAGTGTTTTGATGATGGAAACCTTTGAATATTTGCCCGCCGGAGAGAGAAAAAACACGAGCATGACGTTTATTTGCATTTGTGTGTTTTCTAGCGGCATCGAGTTACGAAGCCGGATGAAATAAAACCTTCTGGGATATTTCTGATAGGCTACGCTACGTTAATGGCTGCAGAACCAGATTATATGCACTTTAGTAGCTGAAGTAAAAGGGACTTCACTGCAGGGTTCGGCAAGGGTTTAGCAATAGTGAGTTTTCGCAAACCTGACGAATTACGAAGTGTACGAAATACGAAATTCTACTTCATTTCCATGATCTAATGCATTTCAGGAGATGGTTGGTACCATAAAATGACCCTGCTGCCAGTGCGTCTTTTAGCATATCATGTAAGACCGAGAGAGTTATGGTGCATCTTGAATTTTTAAGTTTCCACTTCGTAGATGGAAACGAAAGATAAATTTAGAAGTTTCCCGTAACTCTCTCGGTCTAACGTCACACGCTAAAAGACGCTCATGCAGCAGGCGATATTTGTGGCACCAACCACCTCCTGAAATACATTACTTCATGGAAATGAAGTCCAATTTCGTATTTCGTACTTTGTGTTTCGTTAGATTTGCGAAACCTCACTATTACATTGTATCTCGTAGGTGGTTATATGATGAATAATACTATTGCAGCTGTCATTCCCTGATGGCTGACTGACGATGAGTTGTCAGTCGAATTGAATGCCACCATTGTTGAGTCCATTTAAGGCGTCGCAGCCTTTTACGTTGGATTCAGGGGCTACTCACCATCCGATCAGAGATCATGGGTGAGTGAGTGCAAAGAGTAGGCTGTAAGCGTACGTTGACATATACATGTATAATGCAAGGGAATCTCGGTGTAGGCCTTGAGGTCGGTGATACTTAAATTCGTTTTTCTAAGACCAGTGCCAGATATGCAGGCCTCACGTCAAGTCCAACCCCTTATTACCTTCAGTTGAATACGGTTGGCCAATTGGCAGGGTATTGTGTCCTTGTGTGCACCGATGCCGAGAAGGTCACCAGGTCTGTTACACTGAGTTAGACTGAACTGATTCATCTTTTGTTAGATTTATTGATCACGCATGGTGGGGTGACTTTAGAATTTGTAGTATACGGGGCGTGGCTTGTGGCTTTTCTATTTTGACCAGTATTTTGACCACACAGTTCCAAGAGCAGGTCAATGGAGAGTGTGAACCAATCAACCTGAATGGACTAAAAGTAGGCCCTATGACCTCATTCATATTAAAGCGGAGGGCGGTGCATAAGGATATAATGCACTGGTCTTAGAGAAATGAATGTAAAGTATCTGTCACAACTAGGGTTCCTTGGTCGCATTGCATTCGCGGTCAACAGGAACCAACTTCGCAGGAGAGGCCATGTCCCCAATTTATCAATAACGGACATTTCTCAACAAGTTTTTCATGTTTGTGTCCGCAGAGAAATCTGATGCCTGATTATGGCGTCGCTGCAGCCGCATGGAGGGACAGAGCTTGGGTGTCAGTTTCAACCGAAGTTTTCTTCACTTCAACGACAACTGGCCAACAAACTGAAGCACACAAATTTAAAGTCCTATGTGCATCACAAAAATAAGTTCTCACTCTTTTTGAGCTTTGTACAGCATTCAGACAGAACTGCATTTTGCTGTTTGTTTCATGAAATAATGTTTAGTAGTAAGCGAGATATCAAGGATTTTGTCAGTCAAAATCATTGGGCTAAAAACCATACTGTGAACGACATCAACAATGTAAATATGCTAATTTATTCGTGACATAATTCTAGGGAAAAATTCATTCCACTTTGACCCACCCAGAGTACGGTGGATGCATGATTTCTGCATGATAATTGCATTTTGTTGAATTTCCCATCACATACATTGCTTAATTTGGTTACTAGGCCGCTGTAATCAGGGAAATGACATGTTCATTATGCAAATTCTCTAGTGTGACATCATTATAATGAGGCAGTCTTACACCATTCTGATTTTAGCTTAGTAGTCATTCACAAAATCAACCATAACTTTTTAACCGGTTGGAATTTTTTCACGAAATAAAAAGCTCTTTCACTGTAATTCTGTGCCAAATGATTATACAAGGTGCAAAAAAGGTGCATGTAGGACTTTAAGACCGATTATTGCTAACAAATCAGTCGGCCCTCGATGAAAGCGTTGCCCTCAGTGTATATGAGAGTGACTGCCCTAATGTGTACATTAGAGTAGGATTTTTATCATAGAAAAAGTGTGACAAATATGTAAGTCTTTGGAACAACATCGAAAAAATTTAATCATGAACGCGATGTGAATAAAGTCGACTTTATAGGGAATGATAACGAAATCCAGCTTATTTAACCAATAAATCTTGCCAGTGTGATCGAATATGCCAACAACAATGTGCGTTCTTCAAATACGCCAAATCTCCTCAATCTTGTGTCGTACGAAAGAAACAGGATGAGTGGATGAGAGCCGAGAAGATTAAATGCTTGGTGATTAGACTGAGGATCGTAGGGATGGGATCGAGTAGGACAGAACAGAAGAGATGGAATTTTGAATGCAAGCATACGGAAGGGAGTAAAAAATAAAAGTGGAAAATAAGAAGTGGGAAGTTTTGGCATTTTGCGCGAATTTTTCAATTTCTCAAATTGAGAGAAAATGTTTCCCATTTTGAGAAATATCGCCCGAAAAATCAGACAAAATGGCATGTCATTTTAAGAAAATTTCTCAAAATGGGGAAAAAATTTCTCCCAATTTGAGAAATTAAAAAATTCGCGCAAAATTTCCCACTTCTTATTTACCACTTTTAGTTCTTACTCCCTTACGCGCATACACCTAACATCACTTGTAATGCCTTATAGGTCATGTGTAGGTCATTTAAGCCTACGTACAGCGGCCTGCGACTGGAACCAACTAACGGCAACGGCGTTTCCGGCAACGGTTGGCGACTACATGTACCAGGAACCAGCAGCAACTGATCAGATGCTCAAACAGGCCGATGTACGCGCACTGGCAATGCCATTGCCGTTGCCACCAGTTCCAACCAGTTGCTCCACCCAGTTGCTTTCGTCGTCGTCACCGATCGCTGTGTTCAAATTTGGTGAACTCGAAATAGGACGCCTTACCAGTCGCAAACGAGCCGATGCTGACGATAAATTATATGAGACAGAAAATAAAAGGGTGAAGGTAAAAGCATTATTAGCCCATCAAACTGAACGATAGGATTTCAATCAGGCTGACTTAGCAATAAAAGAAAGAAAGTAGTTACAAAATAGATAGATGAAAGATGTAATGAATTCAAAGGGTCTGCCTTTGGCAAAATTTTGGCCGTGCGTTGGGATCTGACGTTTGATGGCCGAATGATTCGGGCTGCATGCCGTGGATTCGATACCCCCAGCAGGTTTTCGCTTTGTATGAGAGCAGAGCCACTCACAGGACAAATCTTTTGCCACAAGGGTTCACTGTAGTTAAAAATTATCTGTAAATTTACAGCAGACTTTCACTGCAAGGTTGCTGTAAAATTCATTTCACTGCAAACTGCTGTTTTTTTCACTGGAATTTAACAGCAAGATTACAGTTTCTCAGTTTTAAAGACAGCATTTGTTGTAGAATTTATACAATTTTGCTGCCAAAATACAGTAAACGGGTGCTGTCAAAATACAGAAAAGTGCTGTGTTACTCTNACATGTATACACACTCATCTGACCTTCTTAACTCAGGGAGGTTGTATATTTTCACACATTGCACTTATTGCACAGGATGACCGCTTTGAAAATGCGCAAGATTATCCCTTTTTCAAACTATTCAATAAATTAGCAAAATGACACCACTTTAAAAAATTCTTTTATGAAAACTTCAAAAAAGCGACTCGTATGTACTTTCTACTCAGCCACACGACAGTGGATAAGATTGTGCAGTGGAATATGTACGATGTTGCTTGAGATATTTATAGAATATGATTCCGTCGTTGTTTGACGCAAGTATACTTTGATCTAAAAATATCCAACGCGGCGTAGTTCATTGGTTTTGTGGTAAAAGTAGCCAGATGATTGCGTTATTAAGAGCCATAACTCACGCAGCAGGTCGTGGAGAGAACATTGAAGAGAATCGGTCCAGTGACCTTTTCGGTGAGCATACTTCATTTAATTAGACCTTATTGACTGATTGTCTGAGCAGACTGGCCCTCTGATGAGTAAGCTACAAGATATCTTGTAGAGGACAATTAGTCAGGCTAATGACGTACACGACGTTATCGTTCGTTGGCAACGCTGGAGGAAGGGGCGGTGTTCAGATGTGGTCGCTTCGGCCTCAGGTAGCGCTCATAGAGGAAGCGAAAGGTTCATCCATGAAACGCCATGATTGCTTAAAGTAGCACGGTATTGGATATCTAATGCGTTATTTGACTGCCGACGTAGAGAGAGCCACCTAGCGGCAGCCAATACAAAACACAAAAATCTATGTACATGTATTACAAAATGCACGTAAAAATCGGTGTCATTCGCCGACAACGTAGTTAGTCCTTTGGGTTGGAGAGTGGCGCGGTGGCGGTGGCGCCGCTAAATGCATGTAGTGACACCTATTGCCTCGAGTCGAGTTCTCTTTTGCTTCTGCACCATTTCACTGAGTGATATTGAAAGCTTCAAACCGTGTTTTATTTACCACCCATTAGTAATCACCGACCTCGTGCTGAAAGTGACATTTCCCACCAGAAGGACATTCGTCTGCACCTTCCATTGATCTCCCTACAAAGGGGCGAATGACAGAAAGGAAATTCGCTCCTCGAAACTCTGATGCCGAGACTGAATAGACTACACTCCATTCCACATCCGATTGGCGCAAGGTTTTCAGCCGATAACTTCGCAACGGCTGGGTCAAATTCGACATACCATACATCAGTTGACTTGTCTTTCTTGTCGGTATCTTTCTGCTATCTTCATTTTTCGCGTAAGGCCCGCATAACGGATCCCTTTCTCAAAACCTATTTCATTTCGCCATGGTGTTCAGTGCAGTTTACACGTGCGCGATGCATTGCGTCATTTCAAAATGGCCGCCGGCCGTAAACACAAACTGTGATTGATGAAAGAACTTTTTTCTGTCACGTTTATAGGGAAAATGACAGTGATGATGGCTGTAGCGGCAAAAATGACAAATCGATTGATGTGTGGTGTGTCAAATTTCACCCAGCCGTTGCGGAGATATCGGCTGAAAACCTCGCGCCAATCGGATGTGGAACGAAGTATACCCTAATAAGGAAGTAAGAATACTCTCACGAGAGGATAAAAGAGCGCGAGTTTCGCCCAAGGGGATCCAAGGCATCACCTGTCTCAGCCACTGTCTCAGGGAAAGCATCCTATTTCGGCCATTAGATATCGCTGCTGAGCTAGACTCTAATTAAAGTGGCATGGTGTGCTAAGAACAGGCGGTCTTGCTGAGAGCCTTGGCAGTATCGGTTCGAGAGGGTCGCAAATATCGATAAGTAATGAGTATCTTGTTGCAAAAAGCCACCATGGTGGTACAGGACAATTAAAGGTCATCGCTGCATGAAGTTACGGAAGATTCAAACGCAGTGTGACACATGTATAAGTGGGTACCTTCCATCCTCCCCACTCGACCTTCCCTGTCCTCCAAGACAGTGTCCGATGGATGACAGTACAGTACAGTACAGTTCATTCACGGTCGTATACCTGTTCCTTCATGAAACAAGTACGAGGACAGGCCCGTAGCGTAGGGACAAGGGGACACATCCCCCCCCCCGACAAATTGTGCAAAAAAAATCAGCAAAATCAAAATAGGATAAAAGATCATTATTGTTCGTGTCTCGGAGTACAGGAACTTGACCTCAAATCGCATCTCAGAACTTCTAATTTTCAACATTTTTCTGGGGGAGGTCGGTCCCCAGAAGAATGTTGAAAATTAGAAGTTCTGAGATGCGATTTGAGGTCAANGTTTAGACCCCAGGGGGCTTACGTTGTGATCAACCCTGGATTGTCAATTCATGGTATCGATTTTCATCGATTCCTTCGGATGTGACCGCTAATATCTCCAACACAAATTGATTGTGGCTCGTTCTACAGGTATTGCCTTATTGTGCAAATGCAATAACGTAAATCTCTTGGTTTATCTGATGGATTGATACCAATCAAATAAAAACCCGACCAGTTTTATTAAATTTCGCTGAATTCACTGTTATTGCCCCTTCCGTATTCTGTGTTGATATTGCAATTGGAGACTGCGAGTGGCGAGCAGACGTAATATGATCAACTACGCAGCGAACTCGCTCACTTCAGAAAACTACTTTGGGAGGGCATCCGAGAACCGCCGCTTCTTTTGCTCTGACTGGCCAAATTCAGGGCTTCCGCTAAAATATTTTTGAAGGGGGATTGCCCCCTTTCCAACTTTTTGGGGGGGGGGATTTTCATTTTTTATTAGGGATACAAAAACCACCAATGACACTGAAGGTGCAGGATACGTCATAATTGTGTACTGACACCTCACCAAAACTGTCTAGTGAGACCTGGAAAGGTTCTGACGTCAAGCCTGCATTGCAAATGGCGGCCATGGTTGCTTAACAAAGATAGATTTTTTTATTTACTGAAAACATGTGCGGGAATGGCCGGTTTTGACTTTTTTTCTTGCAGGTGATATGGGAGTTTTGGCGGGGAATCCCACAATCGCGCTGCTTACCGGAAGCCCTGAAATTAGGCCCACAGTAATGTTCTCAAGACGTTCTTGCATGTCGTTGCGAACATGGCCACTATTTACGGAACTACTGTAAAGTCATGTTTAAACGGCCGCGATATTGCCACTTTTTGTCAACAGCCGGCGCCACCGGTGGTGATTGCATCACCCTAGTTTTGCCTTTCGCCTCAATGTTGGAGAGTATATGATTACAATGCAATGCATACGTGGGTACTCTACATTGGGCGAGGTTGATAAAGCGGTAGTTTACATGTAACAACATTGTCAATAGAACGCGCGGGTATGTTTAGGGCATGATAGGGAGGGAATATTGTGTTCTTTCAAAAGTGATTTTGCCGTATTTTGGTGATCATGCGATCTACAATAAACGTTTCTTTCCGTTCCGAACGAACGTCAAAGACGTCCATGCAGAAGCACTGAGAAAGTTGGCCAAAACACGCGATGTAAACCAGTGAACAGTTGTTCTCACGGCATTCTCGGCGAATCTTGCGGTTCGCCAGCGGCAATTTCTCGTCTTTGGTTCAAAGACGACTTACTTTCTTTCAAGAAAAAAATGATAAAGTAACATGGTAACAAAAAACATTTCACCAACTGATGAAAGGATCTTTTTTTCCTTGTAAAAACATATCTAGTTTTGGAAAATTCACAAAATGGCAAATAAGAAAGCGTCTCAAATAACTGACACTAACATCGGGCTTTGAACCTTGATCAAAGCGAGAAGCTGTGAATTCACTCGTCCCACGCGTGAAAGGAAAAGACTTTGTCTCTTCTTCGGGGATCTGTTATCACCGTTGTTAACGTTTCTACCTTGAATGAATGCACTCCCCCCAGTCTTTAATATTCACAAAGTATTTTCCATTTGATATTTGATGGAGTAAAGTTTTGAAATATCAATTCACTTGAAATATCTTTCCCTTGGCCTTGACGATTTAGTAACTGGCAAGGTCATTACACCTTATAATCGGTCATATTCAGCATTACTAATATTCACACAAAATTGGGGCATACACACTGTTAATAAGAGAAGCCGCCGGTGTGTGCCAAAGTAATTTTCATCTTACGTCATCCAAAACCAATGTTGGAGCGATTATTCACATAAAATTGGGGCATACACTGTTAATTAAAGAAGCCACCAGGTGTCCTGAAGTAATTTTTATCTTACACGTGACGTCATCCAAATCCACTGGCTAATAGTGAGGTTTCGCGAATCTGACGAGGCACTAAGTACGAAATACGAAATTCAACTTCATTTCCAGGACCTAATGCATTTCTGGATGTACATGTATGGTTGGTACCACAAATATCCCCGCTGCCAGTGGGTCTTTTAGCATATCATGTAAAACCGAGAGAGTTATGGTGCATTTTGAATTTTTTTATTTCCACTTCGTATCTACGAAGTGGAAACGAAAGATAAATTTCAAAGTTTAATATACACCGTCCTCTATTGGTCTAACGCCATACGCTAAAAGACGTCATTGCAGCAGGCGATATTTGTGGTACCAACCATCTCCTGAAATACATTACGTCATGGAACTGTAGTCCAATTTCGTATTTCGTACTTCGTGTTTCGTCAGATTTGCGAAACCTCACTAATAACACCATCTCGAAAACCTCTTTGACTCATGTGTTTTATTAAACGTGAACATCACCGTAAAATACCTATTGATCGAAGAAGCCATATTCGTCAACGATACCAGAGACATGCCAGAGATAAAGAAGTCAATTTTCAATTTCTCGATTATCTCACGTTAAAGGAGCTGGACGTCCAAGTTGTAGACACTCACTCACTGGTTCTCTATCCACGCGACGCCTGCGGTGCTGCCACCTACTGTAAAGCAAGATAATTTCGCGGCTGGAAATTTTCGCGGATCAAGAATTATAGACATATTCACGGCAGGATATTTTCGCGAGTCTCTGCCATTTTTTCCGGTTTTTTTTCACGGACCGTATTTATCACTTGCATGTACTCATATTCGCGACAGGAAATTTTCGCGACCCTACACTCGCGAAATTCGCGAAAATTTCCTGCACGCGAAATTTTCCTGCTTTACAGTATTGTCGGTGATATGTACTGACGTGAATATCGTGAGTGAGTTGCATCGGACCGGGAACCAGTCTAACGATCACGGGGCGCTACTGGTGCTGCCACCTGCACGAAGGAATAAAACTAGTTTGCCGACCATGTTTGTAAACAAACCAGCTTGTTTACAACTTCAGCGTCTAACTCCTTTAACCTCGAAGCGTCATGCTGGTTGCTTGTCAACTGCATCTGAGATTGTAATAGCTAATTCTCAATGATCCCCTTGCGTTGAGATGGTTTCTTGTCTGGGTGCATCTAACTTGATTGATCGTCTAGAGTATTACAGAATCACGCTGAGCGAAACTAGTCTACACTGTACCTATTAATAATCGAAATCTGGCTCTTGGGGATTGCAATTCTGTAATGAATTTTTTGCCCTGTCGCCTTCGTCGTGACGCAGACGTGCTGTCGCTATTCTGTAACAAGTATCCCACTGGATTAGACTATTAATTAATATCGGATGTCTCTTCCTACTTGTGAAAGACTACTTGTGGGGAATCTGATCCCATGTGAGCCTTTCGTGACGGTGTACTGGTCTATACGGACCAGGATCAACCAGGAAATATGGAGGGAATGGAGAAATAAAAGTGGAAAATAAGAAGTGGGAAATTTTGAGCGATTTCTTCAATTTCTCGAATTGGGCGAAATTTTTTCCCATTTTGAGAAATATCGCCCGAAAAATCAGACAAAATGTCATGTCATGTTAAGACAAGAAAATTTCTCAAAATGGGAAGAAATTTTCTCCCAATTTGAGAAACTGAAAAACGCGCAAAATTCCAAAAATTCCCGCTTCTTATTTTCCACGTTTATTTCTTACTCCCTTGGGGCATGTTGCACTGTGGGACCTACTGGTTGATGGCCTGTTTCACGACCTCGAACTGAGGTGAGAGTGAAAGAGTGAGACAAGGCTCACTGGAAGGATTTGATATCTTTCATCAGCTATCAGGGGCGGATCCACGATTTCGGCAAAGAGGGGGCGCACTGTGCTAGAAACATTGAAATCCGCGGTGAATTTCAATGACTTGCTCCAAATTTCAGAATTATTTCACGGTCGATTTTACAGATTTGTTGACCGAAAGGGGGCGTGCGCCGGGTGCGCCCCCCCCCCCCCCCCCCCCNGGCAATTGTCCAGGGGGTAGTTGTCCAGGGGGCAGTTGTCCTAAGGGGGCAATTATCCGGGGGGCAGTTGTCCAGGGGGGAATTGTCCTGATACCGTCCGGGATGGTCTGATATAACTCCGGTTTCCCGTCTCCCGACAACAGCTGAGATATTTCTTCAAAGCGACCATCCCCAACCATAGTGTTGTGCCAACCCGTTGCACCTCCAAACACTTCATTATAGACAAAATTATCTTAATTGCCTACATATTATAGCATGGAGATTGCTATGGTTACTGATAAGCAAGTCACATATAACATATTCTACTCAGAAGCTGCTGAATGTGTGCAGGTTGAGGAAAACTCTGGCCTCCCTGGTAACCAGTTGTGAACTCCATGATCTTTCTGTCAGAGAAGGCACAAGAAGCCACGTCTTTACTCAATGGGTGATATGAATAAAAATAAGTAATAAATTTTACTCCAGTTTTTGAAGTATTTACTGGTGACTATATGAATAAAACAGGAGTAATTACTAAAAGTACTTACCAGTGTTATATCTAGGCCATTTTAGAGTGGCGCCGCGCCATGCCCCCAAAAGGGGGCGCCATTGTGCCCTTTTTTAACCCCCTAGGGCGCCATGCCCTAAAACTAAAAAAAAAATTTTTTTTTTTCTTTTTTTAGGTTTTTATACCCCCAGACCCTTTGCCATGGTCCCTTTAAGTCATATCACCTTAGAAACTGGCTTAAATTGGCTGTTGACTGGAGTTATAGAAACCTTTTTAACTTTTTAGCTTTTCAAATTCCGTTAGAAGAAATGTCGCGAATGAAAAGTGCCCTTTTCCAGGTTGAAGTGCCCTTTTCACAAAGTTTGCACCGTGCCCTTCTGAAATCCTAGATATAACACTGCTTACTTGTAGCTACTACTAATAAGTATTAGTTAATACTAGTGCAGTAGTTACTCCAAAAACAGTAAATACTGCCGAGGATATGAATAATCAGCAGTATTAGTTTCGGTATGGTGAAACATGGATCAGACGAGTAAAAACTAGTAGGGCAGAAGTGATTACTTTGTAGTAAAAGCAACTGTTTATTCATATGAATTCAAGTGTTCACTTCTACTTGGAGTAAAAACTTGGAACTAGTTACTTTTACTTCTAGTAACTACTAGCTAGTAGATACTGATTTTTATTCATATCACCCCATGTCACAGTCCTTTCCATAGAGTAGGCTATCTCTGTACACTCTTAGCAAAAAATGTTCCAAGAGGGTTATTTGGCCTGTCATAGAACCGACACTAAATCTAAGCTTCACTTTCGGACATGCAAATGGAAATGATAGGCCTTAGGTGAAGTACGTAAATTTTAGGGGGACACAGATTTACATGTTTCTGTGCACTGCCAGTCCAGTGATTTGGGACCCGTATTGAGATTTGAATAAATTTACATACTAGTAATTTACATAGAATTTCCAAGTGACGTCACTGGCAGAATTCCTCCAAAAATGGCGGCCAATACTTGTCCTACCAAATAAGCCATGACTGCAACGCGCAGGTTGGTAAGATCACGTACTAGTCTAGGGAGTGCACCACAAAAGGGTCACCAATATCAATGGAAATTCAATCCCTTCTGACAACTTGCCCCGAAGGCGATTAAAATCTCAATGCACGTATGGCTGTACAATTCAACCGTGCCGAATGGAATTTTCCATACGACATGTCACAACCTCTTTTATCATTGGCATGGCAGTATGTATTCCACCAATCGAAGTTGTCAGCAGCATGCTTGAGCAGACGACATCTTCTGCTCAAACAGATCGTCATCTGAGGGGAAATTATTGGAATGTATATTGGAGACATCTGAGGATGCTGACTTGATTCAGGTTTCGTACGTTTCAAATTAGACGCTCTGCCTGTTTGCGTGTGCTGCACTGTAGATTTTGATATTGAGATGAACTGTCGCTAATCTCGCGCAACCAGCCCCCTCGTTCATACTCCGAGGTCGTCAGACCAAGGGTCTGGCACAGAACACAATTCCCGTTGTAATTGGGTTAGTGACCTTATTTCGATGATTCAAAATAAGGGGAGCTTCGCTGATTGGCTAGTCACTACCAATGCATCATGGGTCTCAAACGTTGGTGACGTAGGCTGCAGTTTTACTTATGCTGCATGCTTTTTGCATTGATTGTGCATGCATGCATGCAGTGCAGTGTAGTTGTGTTCTACGTCATCGTCGGTAGATTGTCCGCCAGGATGGTTTTACAAGTCAAAGTAACCATATGGACCAGACTCTAAAATTGGAAATTTATTGGAAATTGCAAGAGTCTGGTGGCACGAGACTAAACTGTTGCGGGAGTACGAGCACATAGGTTTGAAACTCAAGTCACATGCTTACCATCAAAAACAGATAAGCGTGCACCGTGGCTATTGGTCAAAGTGGACCAATGAAATCGCTGGATTTCTGTTTATGCCAAAATGTGGACCAATGGAAGTTTAAAAGACTTGCAATTAATAAGAATGACGGAAAGTTTTCAGTTTTCAACCTGGATTGCATTGCTGAGCCCGAAGAGACCGGTTTTTTTTTGTTACGAGTACCACTCTGTAGCTTAGTTCCATTCACAATGTTTAAAAAGCGGAGTAATTAAGGTTCATTAGCAACTCCTGCCGAATTCTTTTATCATCTCCCGTCTCCTTGGAGATGGGCGTTTTTCTTGGAGGCATTTGGGAAACGCGGACATTCCACTAACAAATACGGGAAAAAATCGCATAAACTAATTATTGACATGAAAGCTGAACATTAATTCTGTATGCATATTATTTTCTTTTTTATCGTTGAGCTGGGCGTGGAGGGTTTATCCACGTAATTCTCACTTTATCCGACACAGCGGGGTTCATTGGCACATGGATTTTGTTCGATTCAGATCCGTAAAAAATCGATCAAGTTGACTTTTGCGTTGTCGTATCCGGAAAACTAGGGGCAAACGGACTGGAAACGGACCGGATAAATCACGCTTTGATCTCGCATGTATGTGTTGTATGAAGATTGTGGACAGTTCAAATAGTTAAATGCCGGTGAAACTGCAAGCTTTATATCACTTTCCACCGCTATATGATAGTATGGAACCGTTTCTCAACCTCTCCCTCTCCGACCGTCTCTCCACCTTTCTGGAGGCTCAAGGAGCAACACATTTCATCACTTGGTCATTTGAGACCAAGAATAGTTACAAAAACGTGTAAAAGAGGGGGTGATCAGATATTAAGTTTGATAGGTTTCGGAACGAACCCCTCCATCGTGTAGTGAACGTCATGAAGGTCATTGCGGTGAATGTGGTGTGAGTGTGATTTTTGAATGCGGATTTTTTGGACATCAGTTAGAATTACACATGTATTTCAAATTATCAGCTAGTTTTAAGGGTTTGACATAGGTGACGTAACGCCATTTTAGTAGTCGATATGAAGTTGTCAGGACGTACATGTACATTACATGTATGCTAACACTAACAACCTTTGAAAAACCTCTATTCCTTGCAAATTTCATGGTCAAAGCAACGCGAAAATGTCAAATGAGGCAGACCAGCGTTCATTAGTGTATTCCTTTCAGAACATACTTTGTGATTACAAAACGGCTAGTGTGACCCCAACAGGACTGAAGGGCACAGGACAAGGGTAGAAAAGGTGCTCAGACAACAATTCATCCGAGCAACTCTATGTGTTTTGTAAAATTTTAAATTCATCAGGCCAAGCCCTTCTTACAACCCGAGCCGTTCTTTGGCGTGTGGGCGCGCAGCAATAGCGCATGCGCGCGATTCTTTCGGCGTTTACCACATGACTGACAATTTTCTGCCCTCTGTCATCGGTGAACTGGAAATATCCCCCGTGATATCGTTTCAGAGCTATTTTCATCATGCACATCAAAGGCCAGGTTAGAGTTCTTCATCATACGCACAATTGTGACATATATACGGTGCTTTTAGAACGTAATAACACGACTGGTTTGATTAACTTTTTCAAATAAATCGACGAAGATCTTAGAAGATTACCAATTCCCATGTACATTCCTCCCTTTGTTCGACAAATCCGGTTATTCAAGGAGTACGTCCGGATCTTTTTCAAAGGATGGTTATTTTGCTCGATACGCTAGCCTCAAGCGTCTATCACTGGCATTCAGATCCGGTCCCATCCCAGCCCGCAAAATCAAATGGAATTCTGCATCAGCGTATCCAAAAATATCATGGGATAAATGGATCGGTGTAATGTTTTTCAGTGAGATCGTTTCAGAGTGCGACATTAGAAAACCATCCTGAGAACATCAGGGTTCTTAGCGCTCGCTCCCTTCGTCATCGCACACAAACTGTGTGGACCGGTGAGGAAGGGAGCGAGCGCTAAGAACACCTGATGATCTCAGGACGTAGAAAATACGGTCACCAATTCTTTTCTCATCGTTCGCTTATTGAAAACGCCTGGCTTCTCTAGATATCTGCTGTCAGGCCACACCGGCGCATGGTTTAGACTAAAAAAACGTTACACCGGGGCAATTCCACGGTCTCGGACGTGACATTTTTTCACTTATTCAGTGCTGTTTCTGCAAATTTTGGAACCACAGAAAGATGTAATACCCTGCATCATGTCAGGCTCTTGTCCTTCTATGCCCCTGGTATGATTTAAGTTCATTGTGATTCATAATTAGCAAACATTGCACTAATTATGAATCACAACCAACTTAATTCATACCAGGCGCATAGAAGGACGCAAGCCTGACATGATGCAGGGTACTTAAATGGTCCTTTGGTGCCAAAATGAGTTGCAGAGACCGCACTGAACAAGTAAAAAAATATCCTGAATTTTACCGTGGTACTTGCGCACCGGATCCGTGTACCAGTGGTCGAAACCAGTAACCGAGAGAGGCCAATCTCTTGTCCTTAAAATACCAAGAGTTAACGTTTTGATTGAGAAAATTATGTCGACGGTGTTATTGAATGAATAAAACAAAATTGTGGTTCATACCCATTTTCCTGTAGATCTTTTGATTTTTTGTTTTCCTTTCATCATTTTTTTTCCTCAAAATGTATACACTTTATTTATAATATGGAGCACTTTTTATACCAGCTATTTTTGGCATTTCTTTCATACCATTTCACTATAATTCGCAGTTCGTTGCTATTTCTAAGACTTGTTGTTGCAACGTTACGTAACAATGTTACAATTTATGTTTGTTAGTAAATAAACTTCGTTTCGTGTTCAACGCTACAATCATGTCTACATGTCGAGTCTATCAGACATTACGGTACATGTAGGAGCACAAGATGTACTTTAATTGAAATCTTGAATAAAACCAAAT